>WAAE01014003.1:346407-461622 GCA_013400495.1 Nicator chloris | reverse complement strand
GTTTATTTATTTATCTATCTTATCTATTTATTTATTTATCTCTCTCCCCTTGTTTAACGCGGCCCCGGCAGGGCCCGGTCCCCGGCGCCGGTGCCGTCCCCTCCCCGCCGCCCTCGGCCCGGCCTTCGCCTGTGTCTGGCCGGCTGTGCGCGGGCAGCCGGGATAAATCGGGAAGCGCTGCCATCCCGGTGTGACAGGGCTGTCACACAGCTGCCGGCTCCGACGTCCCTCCCGCTCCTCGTGTTTACTTCCCCGTGCTCGGGGATCACGCATCTGCAGCTCCGCATGGAAAGATGGATGTGGCGTGCGTGGCTCGGGGTCGATGTCGCTGTTTTAGCCCGGTTTAGGGTCCTCCCGGAGGATTTAAAGAGGAATTAGCGAAGGGAAAACATAAACAAGCTGAATGGTGAATGCTTGCAGCTGCAGGGCTCCAAGGCGACAGCAAGCTACACCCTGGAAGCTCCTTGGCTCTGGAACTGATAGCCAAGTCCAAGGACAAAGAGGGGCAGGAATTCAGCAGTAAATGGTTTGCAGGGAGGACAGGTGTTTGTAATTGTTGCCCTATTGTGCGTTCACGTGATGCAGTGCAGGTAAAGCAGCTCACCTGTTTGATATTTAAAGCCCTGATAAAATTCATAAGCTCAAGCCAATCTATGGCTGCCCTTTTTATTCCTGCTTGCATGTGAGAGGCATGTTAGGAGTGATAAGGGGGAACTGGGAGGAACCACTGGGTGTTAACTGAAAAAGAAACAAATTGACGTGAAATGGGGGTTTTGTTTAATATTTTCTAATTTTTTTTTTCTGGTGGAGCCTCTGAGGGATGCCATGGCAGATAGGAAATGGAGCAACGTAGTGTCAAGCAGGAGAAACAAACGTATGATTCAAAGTCACTTGTGTTGCAGATTTTAAACATTACAGCCCTGAAGAATTCTCACTGCTAGTGAAAGTATAGGAAGTCTTTGAAAGCTTTGGTGCACGTATTTTTAGAAGAGCTGGAGTTATAAATGCAGCTTGGTAGAGGTGTGAAGTTAAATATATCATGAAGTGTTTGAAATAAGCTGTTTGGTGGAAAATACAGTCGTTTGGTCACGATGTACATTCCAAAGTTCCTAAATAAGAAGAAATAAGTGTTTTTAATTTGAAAGTTAGATTTAAACTCTTACACTGCATCAAAATCAAGGAAGTTGATCTGGATACTTCATAATTAATGAGATTGATTTCTTAATAAGAAATTTTTTCTGCGCAGTGAATATAATACTTTTCTTTGTTATTTTTTGTTATGTTTTTCTTCTCTATATGAGGCCTTCAATACTGTTTTTCTGTAGGAGACCAGAAAGGTTGTTTTAGGCACTCTGTTATAAATTGATGTTTTGCTAAATAACTATGTTGTTTACTTAACCAGTGAATCACTGTATGTATAAAACAGGCCAGTTATCAAAACATTGTTTGTTAGACCATTCTTACTTCCACAGAACCTTGCTGGTACTTGTGGCATTTCTGTGGACACAAACAGAGATAATGGATAAATGTAAACATTAAAAAAGAAAGCCAAATATATTTATCTTCAATTAGATCCACCTTCTGTAGTGTTGTTTCCTGGTTGTTAAGTGCTGAGAAAGTTTTGCATCAGGTGATATTTGTACAAATTCTTCTACTGGGAATTCTTTATGCGTAATCAATAGTTACCTGTACTTGTGGTAATCATTCAGAATACTGTGGTCATATTTTTGAGTCACCAATTTGAATTTCAGTTGTTCAGAATATACGGAAAAAACGCTGCTTCCGTCAGCTTCAGAAAATAAGGCTGACTTTCAAGCACTTTCATTTATTGCAATTCCATTTTGGTAGTAACCAAAGGCTGGGAAGGTGAGGGGAGTTGTGGTTAAAGGCTCACAATATAAATAACTGTAGCTAAAATGTAACTCCTGTTCAAGGAGATGAAAGTGCCAGAGCAGGCTGGTGCCATGGCCTTTTCCACCCTTGAACAGGAGACAGTCCTGCTGTTTTATTTGCTCCTTTTCCTTGGCACAGGCAGCTGACACTGCTGTGGTGACGTGGCCCTGTGGATGGGCACGGTGAGGCTGTCCTGTGTCCACCAGTGCAGGTCACAGGAGTCTCATCAGCCTCCCTGAGATCTGTGTCTGCCTGCCAGTGGAAAGCAAGGGATGCTATTTTAGACATCTCTTTTTATGAATTTTGCCAATTGTGGTCATCTTATTTATAGTAGCCAGAGGCACAAAGTGTAGTGTTGCTGTGGAAAAGGTATGAGAAGTGAGGAGAGCTATTCCTGACCCCACAGACCTCCTTCTGAGGATGGATTCTTTGTGAGGAGATGAAATCCTTGGGCAGGTCATTAGAGGTGAAGTCAGAAGTGCTTTGTTCCAAGCTGAGCATAAAATTGTCAGTTATTTTATCAAACTAAATTTGTGGTGGCATGAACTGGTACTGGGGCTCTTGAGCTTGTTGCTTTTTTCTTAGGCCTAAGCTCCAACAGCAGTTTTCTTCCTAGGGCAGTGCTGCAAGTCAGCCAGTGTCCTGTTTTGGTGGATTTTCCAAGGTTTGATTTCCCACTCCTCTCCTACCACTGTGTCCATCAGGCTCTCTGGGTGCTCTGGCCTTGCCAAGGGGTTGGTGCTCTAAAGCCTGCTTTATTTTTTAGTTCTCCTGCTGCCAGTCTTGACACCCAGTTCTTCAAAAGGCTGTCTTTGGGCCAATAAAACTCTGTAAAAAGAAGAACTTTTTATCACTATTGTATTGGCTCCAGCACAGCAGCTCCTGCATTGTGTATTCACTGTTCTATATGGAATATTTTAATAAGAATTCTCCAGGAAAGAGATGCCTACATGATATTGGTGGCTAGTTTATTTCAGATCCCTATGGACTGCATTTTCCAGTGGCTGTTAATGTGTTCTGCTTCAGTACTTTGAGAGGATAATCGTAGACTGAGCATAAATTTGTGTAGATACTTGTGAATTATGAAACTGTAGAATGTGTAGTCAGAGTTTCTGTGAATGTTACTTAGAGCAGGTGTAATTCAGGCCATTTCCAGCTAAATTATCTATGCTAAATATTGAGTCAGGGAGCCACTTGAAAGTAATGTTGGTGAATAGCTGTGGATCTGTCAAATTTGGGCCAGAGAGGAAGGCAGAGTTTTCCTTCTCCTCAAAGGAAGGTAAATTTTTTGTTTCATGAGTGCAGGGTGGAAGAAGGGGAACTGCCACAACATCAGCACGGTCAATGAGCGTAGCATTTGGAGAAATGAGTGACTGCTGATAAATCCATTTAATTGTGTTTGGTCCTGTGCTCAGTGATCTCTGAGAAAAAGAGCAAAATGAAAGCACAGAAATAGTGCTGTTGGAAAATGTACAAGCAGTTAAAATGCCAGCTAACAGTGAGGCAAACTTGCAATTGCACAGGTTTTGCCTCTGGAGAGCTCATGGAGTAGTGGTTTTTAAAGGCAGTTTTCTTCCCTGGGTGTGTGTCTCTAAGATGGTACCAGCTGGAGAACACCGAGCCCATCAAAGTAACAAAAACCCGCCCTAACCCACAAGGAGGTTGGTGAGTGTGTGCCAGTAATGACTAATGTTGTGTGATGGGCAGAGGATAAATCTTGCTAATGACCTTTTGTGTCTTGATTGAATTTGAAAAATAGCTACATTTGTTTTATTTAAATCAAGGCAAATATATCTGGTGTCTGATCATTAACATCCTCAAGCGTACTGATGTCATAAATCTGAGAAAAGGGTGATGGAAAACTTGTGCAAATATATAATCATCTAGTTGAGGCTGTCGATCTCAGCCTGGTGACAAATCCATGGACTCAGCCCTTCAGCCCATGGAAAACTGCTTTTTATTACTCTAGGTTATGAAATTAACTTTTTAAATCCCAGACATCTTTTTAGGAAAAACAATCAGGGAACCATTTTCGTGGTTTATTCTCTTCTTTCTGTATTCCACAAAGGAAGATTTCTTTTCTCTCATAGCTGAAAACCAGAGCTTGACCATGCTAGGGAGGTGAAGGTTCTTCAGGATATGTTATTTTCTAAAGGTAAAGACCTGTGCTTTTCTGAGCATTGAGTTTCAGAGGCATGTGGTGAAAATGCCTAGAAATCTCTCAGCCTTTTTTTTAGCTATCAGGATGAATAGAATCCACTGTGGAGACAGTCTAGATTCTACAGCCAGGCTTGTTATGTCAGCCTTTATTTGATGGCTTCAGGGCTCTGTCATATGATGAAAGCAGGTATGAATGCAGAGCTTCACACTTCCTGTTTATAAAGCTGCAGAGCTGCAAGTGGCCGCTCAAATTCACAGAGCAGTAATTATTTCACAACTCTGGCACTCAGTTGTGGTGCTTGTTTTGGGAGGGCACCTCAGTAGTCTCTGCTGAACGTGTATTTCGAAGGCCAGAACTGACTTGGGGAATTCTACTGAAACTTCCATGAACTGATGAGAAGATGCTTCTTAGAATCATGGACTGGTTTGGGTTGGAAGGGACAAAGATCGTCTTGTTCCACCCCTCTGCTGTGGACACCTTCCATGAGACCTGGTTGCTCCAACCTGGCCATGGATACTTCCAGGGATGGGGCAGCTTCTCTGAGCAACCCGTGCCAGGGCCTCACCACCCTCACCGGGAGGAATTTCTTCCTAATATCCAATATAATCCACTCTCTGTCAGTGTGAAGCCACACCCCTCATCCTGGCACTCCAGGCCCTCGTAAAAAGTCTCTCTCTGTGTTCCTTGTCAGCTCCTTCAGGTGCTGGGGGGCTGCAGTTAGGTCACCCCAAAGTTTCTCTTCTGCAGGCTGAACAATCCCAATTCCATCACCCTTTCCTTCCAGCAGAGCTGCTCCATCCCTCTGATCCCCCGGTGCCTCCTCTGGACTCGCTCCAGCAGCTCCAGGTCCTTCTAGACTTGCACCTTGGGGCTGGGGGCACCTCTGCAGGTGGGATCTCACCTGAGGGGCAGAATTCCCCAATTTCCTGCTGCCCACACTGTGGGGTCAGCCCAGGACACAGGACATGTCCAGCCTCTCACCCACCAGCACTCCCAAATCCTTCTCCCTACAGCTGCACTTGATCTGTTGGAAGAGAGTTGGTTTTTAGTCTGGAATTCTTCAGCTGCTAAATTGCAGCCACCACTTTCTCCTTTACCTCAGCTTCTAAGTTTAGGGAAGTGAACTCAGGGGGTTTCAGCTTCTTGCTTAGAACTACCCAAGTTATTTCCTATTGGAAATGAGGAACATTGGTGAAGTGAACTTAAGACAGCTAACGGTAAATTTCCTTTCCTGAGATACCTTTTGTGGTCTTTAGAGGTCCTTTATGAAATGCCAGTTGAAAACTTACAAATTAGGGGTAAATATTGCCTCCTGCTCAGGCTGCTGTGAGTGCTGTGGTTCTGTGGGAGCTGATTGCATCCTTTTAGTAGGTTTTAGTAATTCTTAGATGGTTCCCAAGCATGCCAGAAACTTGGTGATTGCTCAAGTGTTGAATGTGCAGAGAGTGATGCAAGTCTGAGAAAAGAGAATTTAAGAACATAGATGTTTCATAAATAAGAAGAAGTTGATCATCTTAAAGGAAAAAAACCCTCAAAAATTGAATTATGATTCAGTAAACGTTGGGAATCCTCTGGTTTCTCACTTCTCAGGTGAATCATGTCTCTAAATACGAGCAGGCTCACAACATTAGCTGCAGTTTTGTCCTGTCAGCTTGTTACTGGAGATTCCAATCAAAGCAGTCAGGAAAGCTGCCAGGGGAGTTTAAATAGATATCATCCCAGCCATGGGGCTGGAGGTCACAGGATAAGCTGAACAAATCCTCATTTTGAGTGTTAAGTATCTTGATATAAGTGAAAAGACTGCTATCAGGCTATTCTGTATGTCATACATTTTCTTTTCTTGATACAGACTGAAACTGAGTCCTCCAAACATTTATTTGGGTTATGGATTATATGCCTATATATCTCACAGGTCATAAACCTGAGCTTTATTTCTTGTATTTTAATCAATTACATCAGTTGTTTTATGGTTTCTAATCAGTTTCTAGTTTTTCCTCCTGTAACACCAGGCTTTTTTTTATATATACATGCCCAGAGAAAGTTGTTAAACTTTCATCCTTGGAGATTTCCAAGCTCAGCCTGGACAAAACCCTCCGGAAGCTGGTTTGAGTTGAGCCTTGACCCAGTTTCAAGCACAAGGGTGAACCAATTGACCTCCTGAGATACTTTCCAACCTGATAGATTCTGTAAAATATTTCTGTTCAGCTTGAGTTTTGTAAAGGCTTGTTTTGATGAAGTCCTAAATCTATCTGATCATGTCTTACAGAAGAAAGAAAAGAAGACAAAAATAGAAACTAGGAAGTTGTTCAGTGTGAGATGAAGCATCTCTAATGAAATGTGAAAGTAAAAAAATAAGAGGGGACTACTTTGAATCCTGTTTACTTGACTTGTAACAGTTTCAGGCTTTTTGGCTGCTGGCACTGTGGAATGAGTAAAACAACCCTCACCCCTTTCCTCTGCTCAAGGGAACTTGGCCCACTGTCTCCTTTCATAAAATAAGTAAGGCATTCAGTTCTTTAGTACTCAAGAAAATGAAATCAGATTCAAAAAATGGGCCTCTGAAGGGATGACAAGGCTGTGAGAATGAAAAAGAACATAGCATTAACAAGTCATGTGATGAGGTGAGGCATGAAGTGTCCATTGAATTCTGTAAATTAGGTTTATTGTACAACTCCTGCTTTGAGGTAGGACTGGGTAGGATTTTCCTGTATTTAAAAACCCAGATGTTACTAATATCTGTCATTCAAAAAGTGTCACTATCTTCTAGAAATTGAGTGTATTTCATTAGGTTGTGAAGTCATACATTGGTATAAATCATTTGGTATATGGGAGGTCTGATGAGTCTTGAGCTCTCACGACATCTGTATGACTTAGTTATTAATTATTATTAAAATAATCCTGCTCTGTTCTGGTCCAAGAAGTCATCCTAAATACTGTGAGCATACAGAAAGCTGATGGAGGAAGGGTAGGACAAGTGTTGCATGTTCAAAGAGCAGGGTTGTTTCTGTCCACTGACTTTGGTTATTTCCAAGCCTGATGTAAACCAGAACTGCCTAGATGGGGATTTTAGGGTCTCCTACAGGCCTCCTTTAGGGCTCTTCTTTGCCTGATGGTTTCCTAGTTTCTTTTCTATACAGAAACTCAAAGTTCTGTGGGTTAATTCCAATTAAGACTTTTAATCTTTAGTCATTTAAAAACAAGTTATTTCTTAATTTGTTCCATTCCTTGAAGCAGGTGCTTTTTCTGTTAGTTGTACTTAGTCTGAATTATTGTGAATGTCCATGTGATATTTGCAGTATTGAAGAACTACAAAAAGCATCTTTAACATTTAATTTTCATATGAAAAGGTCATTTACATAATGAGACAATGAAGCCTTTGGGTGAAGATGAATGTAGAAGAAAAATCCATTAAGGTAGATTCTGCCTAAGAGTTTGAAAGGGCCTAATTTACCAAACTTTGAATGCTGGATTATTGCTAGCATTTACTGGAATAAAATTCCCTGCTTGCCTAAAAAGAGTGGCAAAATCCTAATGCACATTTTCTTTTGTGATTTCTTCAGGGACACCTTACCTTTGTTAGTGATGACTCCAGATCTCATAGGCTGTGTACCTTTAATGTTTGCAGCTGAGCTGTGTAATAGTAGTTTTCATTTCTTTTTTACATAATGAATCTTAACGCCTCTGAGAAATGGGGATTTTTATGGGGTTGTATTTACAGCTGGGCTGATGTGGTCCCTACAGGTGGGGCTTCTTTGGAAAGTGTATCACTTGGAAATGCTGCTTTATTAAACTGACGCAAAATCTCTTCTGCATTTCTGATTTTTAATGGCTATAAACTGAGTTCACATCTTGGTTTGACACTAAATGTGTCTGCATATGGGTTTTGTAGTAGTTCACCAAATCTGCTTAAAAACTGATGTGAGTTATAATCAATCAGAATTTTCTATGTAGCTTATTAATTAATTAGAATGACAATTAAAGGAAATTACTTAATTATTTTAGTGTATTACTGGCATGTGCCTAAGTCCTAGAGATGTGAGACTCTTGGTTTAATAATCTAAAAGTTTATAATATAATATTCTAAAAGTTTAATAATCTAAAGGTGTAATAATCTAAAAGTTTAACAAAACCGTTTTTCTTACAAAAATATGGTAACATTTGTAACAGGACCTTTATTTGGTGTTGAATAAAAAGAGATGGCTGAGAAAGGTTTGGACAAGGGCTAATCAGGCAGTTTGTAGTGACCAGGGTTTATTTCCCAGTGGATAAATGTTATTTAATGTGGGACTGGTGCAAGCCCTGCCATAGTTCCTGGCTGAATCACTGCCTCCCCTGGAGTGCTCAGCTGTCACAGGTTGGGTGACTTGGCAGATGCAGTGCCATGCCCTGATCTCCAGGGTGTTGAAATCCTCCTTTTAACCAGTCACCACCCCGGACAAGCCTCTCCCGTGCCATGGAAATGTGGTTCTGAGGCGACCTGCGCTTCCCGTGGGGTGTGTTTGGGGCAAAACAAGGTATTAATGGTGGTGTTAATGAACTGCACAGGCTCATGTGCCCACCAAGGAGGAGTTCTCTGCAAACCAGAGTTCCTGGGACAAGGATGCTCTTGAAAAACCAGCAGGGCCACCCCTCCCTCGTGGAGGGAAACACTGGACAGACAGAGATGGGCTTTGTCAGACCCTGCAGTTCTGACTTTTGGAGTGGTTTTAAATAGTCACTGAGACACTCTGTACCTTAAAAAGAGATCTGACTTCGTCCTGGTCAGGCTGTGCAGCCCCAGGGCCAGGCAGTGGGAGCTGCTCAGAGCCAGGCACTGCTTCCAGCCAGCAAAGGCAGAAGGAATCTCCAACATTTATTTTGATGATTTATTTTTTTTTTAATGTCTAAATCCTTTGAAGCTGTTTCACTTAGTTTAGAGTCTGAATTGGGCCCACAAGCTATGAGAGGCAATGTCACCAGGCCAAAATAAGGGAGAATTGCATTCTGTATAAAAATGTAGGCTTCATCCTTTCCAAATAAATCCTACTACAAGCCCTTTGGAATTCTTCCTCAAAACCAGTGATCTTATTCACGTTGTGTCTGTCTTTTTGTTAGCTGGTCTTTCAGTTGTCATCCACTCACAGTTTAATTTCATGTTAAGTATTTAATATAGAATGGGTGCTTATGTTTCTTTTGTGTTTTGAATGGATGTTCCTTATCTCAAATCTGGTGACAATGGCAGTGCTCAGGGTTTTCAACAGATTTCCTGAGCTGAAAATTTTTAACAGGAATTTCTATCTGATCCAAGCTTGCCCTCTTCCAGTTTGAACCCATTGCTACCACTACAGTTGCTGATGAAGAGACCTTCTCCAGCTTCCTTGTAAGCTCCCTTCAGATGCTGGAATTGGTTCAAGTGATTAATTTTACTCCATTAGTTTGCAAAATTTGTTCTTTTAAAATTCTGAGACCTTGAATGAAATAAAAAAGTGAAAGAAACACAGAGCCCTAAACAGAACAGGATGTACCAGATTGAATAAGTCTGTGGATGTGGGGGAAAAAAGAACTGAAAGTATTGGGATAGTAATTATGAGAACTTGAGTTTTGCAGATTGAATTTGTTCTAAAAATGAACTTGAATGTGGCATGGTGAATGTATTTTGAGCTGAAGAAGCACTTCTTTTCAATCCTTGTTTCTAGCTGTTAGGTATTATCCAGAAGCAAAATCTTACTCTGGAAATTTCCGAGTCTTGTCAAGATTTCTAGCACGTTTTCCCTCGTGATGTGTTAAATCCTGGATTTTAGTTTAAAAATTGAAAAAGTGGATTTGCTCTTTGTAGAGCTGAAACAGAAGTGCTTTAGGATGAATGAGCAGCAGCTGGTGCAGTCAGGGCAGCCTGGTCTGAGTTGTGCCAGGATCTTAGGGAGGGTTGTTATCAGTGGAAGGGTAATGTGACAATTTTTGGTCCTTGTTTTCCAATCCTACAGCTAACAACATGATTTGTCTTTGCCTAGAGAATTATAATTGATCTTTTTGCCATTAACCAATTCCCCACTTTTTTTGTTGCCTGCAATTCAGCGTTGTCTTCTGATCACCTTGGTTAAAGAATTGTGGTGTAAATGTGTTGTGAGAAGTAATGTTATTTTTTAAATAATGAGTAGATTGCAACATTGATAGGGCAGAGCAGGGAGAAACCACAACATGCACTAATTCCAGTGCAAAACACAGGAGAAATATCTGCAGAGGCCACAGTGTTACAGGGATAGAGGTTAAAAAGCAGAACGGAAAATATTTGATAAATATAGAATCATAAAATGTTCATAATTTATTATGTAAATGTACTGCTGCTAATAGAGACTGTAATGTCCTTGAGGATATCTTGTGAGCCTCTCCAGGGATTCAGGGAGAGATTCCAGCTGCTGCCTCTGTTCAGGGCACTGGGGCTCTTTGGTGTAAAGTCATTCTGACACCTTTTCTGTTTCTGTGGAACAATGGGCAGTGTGTTCATCTGAATGTCTGGAATTGGAGTCATCCCATCCATCCGAGCTGCCCAGTGGCACTGGAATGACTGGGAGCTGCTTTCCCATGCAGCTGTTCCAGGGTGGATCTGAATATGCTGTTTCATCCTTCCCAATGGAGGGCCTTAGGAATAATGTACATCTAATGCTGAATATCTTCAGGGAGAAATTCTGTCATGTAAAACTAGGATGGCATCTTCCAGGATAATCCTAAATATGAATCCTGGGATGTTAATTGAGGATTCTCTTAACAGGAGATGCAGCAGTGCAGTTTGGAAATAGTAATGCTAATTGTTTGCTATTGTCTGTTAAAAAAGAAAGCTCTGATTCAGTTCTTGGTGTTCTACCAAACATGTAATGGGGTCCCAGAACTAAGCACATGGTGGCTTTTATTTTATTTCTTCACTCCCTAGCCCAGTGTCTGTATTTGTGATTGTGCTGGTGTTTTTCAGCTTTTCACAGGTTGTATATCCAGCTTGTCTTTATGTGTTGGTAACAGTGCGACAAGAGACAGAAATTTGGGATCTGACACTAAAATATTCCCTTTGCATCTGAGTTTGAGATGGTATTTTAGCCAGACATGTCCCCAAGAGCTGGGAATAGGAAGGCTGGAAGCAGAGAACCTTTTCTTGGCCTTGTGAATACACACGTGTGGAGTGTTTGTGCCAGAACACTTGACTTGCAAGTGAGTCATATTTTTCCTCTGACTTCAGAAATTAAGATGTAGCCATATATAAATATTATCTGAATCTTTTATTATTTGTGTCATAGTATGTAAGTACTGTGCTTTACAAGACTTGGCTCTTCTAGCTGCCAGAGGCCAACACTGGCGTGAATATTTGATCAAAACTATGCCAGCAATCCCATATTAGAACTCCTTCCTTGCCTCCCATCCTCACTGAAGGTGATGGGAAACTCTGCCTTTCTATGTAAAAGTTGTAGCTTCTGTTTAACTTTCAGGCTTAGACTATAATTTTTTATTTAATGAACAATTCATATTACAGCTGCATTTAGTATCTTTGGCACTGTTGGGAGACAGGATATGAAATATTTGTTATATTACAGTTTATTTTGTAGCACAGTCCTTATGTGGTGTTTGCATTTACAGAGTTGGCACTTGCCTTTCATTTTAACAGGGTGTTTATTTCTTGGAAATGAGTTCTATATTGCAATTTTGTGAATCTTAACAAGCATAAATGTCTCAATTTTCATGGTGGTAAGAAAGCAGAAGCAGCTTTTTTGAATTGTGACAGAAGCTCCTCTGCTCACCTATAACAACACAAACTTTCAGTGTGTTTGCCAGAAAACTGAGGAAGGGACAGCTCAGAAAAGCAGAGTTTAGTTTCTAATCTAAACAGGAGTAAACATTAATTCCAAATGCTGGAAAGACTGAGAGCTAAAATATTCACCTGGGAAATCATGGACAAACCACAACTATGGAGGTGCATCAGAGGAAAATAGCAGTGGAAAGGGAAAGCAAATACTGGGGGCTCAGGTGAAGATGGGCATCCCAGACTCCAGATTATTTTTTAGTCCACGTTATCTTTTGGAGGGTAGTGCAGGGTTCTCAGTCCTGCTGCTCAAGATGATGCATGCTCTCTTTAAAACCATTTAAAAACCATTTAAAACTTGTCCCCCTTTTGCCCCTTTTCCCAGCCAGCAGAGGACAGGGGCCCATGGGTGGGAAAGGTGACATCCTGGCATGATCCAGGGCTAGGAATTGCTCCTGGAGAATCAGTTTACCACTTCTTTACTGGATAACAGCAATCACTTTTTGTCCCTAATATATAATACTGCAGTTTTTTGTGCTTAAATTTGCAGTTGTAAAAATGGTAAAATAGATTTCGCTGACCTGCAAAGTCTTGTGAATTTTCAGGTTTATCCCATGGCTCATCTGGCTGGACCAGGGAGCTCCTTTAATTCCTGAGGATCTAAAATACAGCCAATAAGATTTCCATGTTCAGATAGTGGGGGGATTATTTCACTGATGTTGTCACTGTTGTTATTAGTATTAGTATTAGTATTATTTCAGTGGCTGTTATGTACCAGTTCCTCTCGACACTGGGCTTACTGGGAGAGTTAATCCAAACAGCAATGTGCCCTGATGGAGATAGAGAGGGATAAAACAGGCTGGGAATGCTGGCATTCTTTTGGGGATGGGGACTGGGAGGAGTAAGCTCTTTGAAGATTAAAAGCATCACATAAATGCTGAGTATTTGTGTTAGGGAAAATTGGCAAATCCTATTGTAATGACTAAATCTCCTTGCACTCCCTGTGCAGGAGATGTTAAACCTTTGATATGCATTAGGGGAAGGTCTGATAGAACCAGGGAAAGCTTTATTCACAGGATGAGCCACTGCTACCAAAACTAAAGAATAGGTGGGAGGAAAAAATTTTTTTAAATACCCAAACCGTGGTGGTGTTATCCTTAAATTCCTGTTATTGGTAAATGTTGTGTGAAGCCTTTATGGAGGTGCCCTGTGTAAACTGAGTGGTGCCATTTCTGATATTCCAGTTAGGAAAGATTCCTTAGGAGTGGATTCATCTTTCCATTAAGGAAGGCAGGAATTTTTAGTCTGTGTTTTCTCCCAAAATATTCCCAAATGGATTCCTTTTTAGCGAGGATGTGTGGGTGTGGAGGTTGACTTTTTAGTTATAGCTGGTTCATTTATCTCAATTGTATTTTGCAGTTGGTTCCTCCAATTTGGGGTTGTTCCCAAACACACTTTACTTTCACTTGCACATTTTACCTCTTTGAAGCTTTTTAGTAATTGCTTTGGTTCTTGACAACTTCATAACCACAGCCATTAAGTCACAATAAAGACTAATGAAAAAAGTAATAAAATTTCCATGTATAACTAGGATGAAGATTCCTAAGGGAAATATTGAGCGAGTGATTACAGGGAAGATAATTGTCTGGTTAGAGAATTATATGCCCTGTGAGTTTGATATTGAACCTCTAAAATTGTCACTTAAAAATCAAAATATTAGAATTATGAAAAAGCCTGAGCTGGAAGTGAGGAAGAACTTGAGACAGATGAATTTTTCTTGCTTTCTGAAGGATGAGCAAGTTGTCAGTTTTATTAGAATTCAGGTTTGGTTATTTTTAGTAAAGAATAAATGCAATGTTGTGCTGATGGTTGCAAATTATTGCTTGCTTTGTGTACTTGTGACCTACAAGGCTGGTGGGATTTTGTTTTCTAAGGCACTGGCTTAGCAAGCTGCTTTACACCCAGCAGTGACATTGGAAATTCAGATTTTGGGGTGTGTTTGGAGAGTACTGGGGGCATTTGGATGCTTCCTTTTCTAGGGGAAGTTACCAGTACTTGAGTCAGATGGGCTGGAAAGATTCTTGACCCTTCACCTTGACTGACCTTTTTATCCTGTTTTCTCTTCCTGCTTATGCAATATTTTGTTTCCTGTTTTGACTTTCAGCATCATCGATACATCGCGGTTTTCTGCCTTGGCTGGGCTGGTTTGGGTTTCGTGCTGGGAACCTGTGAACCAGATTAAATCTTTTACCTTCACGTAGTCAAATGAACTATTTCAGGCTTTTGGGACAAAGATCAGCTTTTTGGTGTGGTTACTGCTGCTCTTCCTAATGGCAGTGATGGTTTGCACAGAGCTTTTGTGATTCTGGAGGTGTTTCTATGTCCAATTAGTTCTAGCTGATGTTAATTGGTCAGTTTATAGTAGCCAGGACAGATTAATTCCACCTTCCCCTCAGTTAAACACTTGGAGTTCTGCCCTTTTCACTGATTAAATCAGCTTTTTAGTAGTAGCTTGTAGTGCTTTTACACAATATCTTAGCTCATTTATCACACATCTGTCTGATGCAGGCTGGAAGTTATATCCATTTCAGCTCTGAGACAAGACATGGAGAGGTTAAGTGTCTCTTGCCTGGATGTTTCAGGCAGTATTAAGAGTTCAAATGCTTTTGTTTGTCACCTTTGCTCCATCAGAAAAGTGGCAGCTTTGAAAAGCTGTGTTTTGGGTCTCAGCCTCTGTTTCTCAGCATTTAACATCAGCGTGCTTTAATTTTGAAGGATGAGGGGAAAAAACATTGTAAAGGAAGGTGTTTTTGTGGGTGGCCTGACTTTGCAAATAAACATTAAATAGGAATTTTAAATACATTTATTGTGTTTGCTCTTGATGCATATACCACAGGTAAGGTGTATAATAATTTTATCTAAGCTGTAGTAACTCCTCTAGGCCTGACCAACCACTCCTTTGAACCTTTAAGCAGAGACTGTAGTGTGTGGCAATTCTTCAACTCCTTGTGTTCAATAGTTTCATCATCAAAAATAGATAAAATTAAGGAAGATTTTAAGTTCCTTCTTACAGTATTTGAATAAAACACTTTATGGAGGTAATTTTTGCAAACCTTAGCCCAGATTCAGAGGCCTTTAAAGAAGTATCACAGAATATGCAGTGTGGGTGCTTTGATCAGTGAGGAATTGGCTTTGATGTAACCATTTTCTCCTCTCTCTTTTTCCAAAACAGGACATGAACAAGCAAAAATACCAATATTACTTGTATTTAGCCATGCAGTTACATTTTTATGATGACTCTTAATAATTTTCACTCACAGCCTGGTAACAGCAGAGCAGCTTTTGCTGAGTCAGGTATTTGCTGCCCAGTTTTTGTTGTCAAAAATTGTCCTTTCAGTGTGATTTTTTTGGAGGGGACAGAGGTGGTGCCATACCCCAAATCCTGCATTGCTCACAGGATATTTTAGAACCTTCCCAGAAGGTGGAGGTGGGATTAGAGCTACAGGGTGTAGAAAGAAAAAAAAAATGTCTCAAGTAAATAGAGATTCTAAAATGAATGGAGAATGTGGCAGCAAAACTTGCAAAGCTCCGCTGGAAGGGTTGATTTCCTCTGGCTTTGTTTGAAGTTTTATAAGGGTGACAAAACAAGGTTTAGGTCTAGAGTTGGACTTGCATAATCTGAGTTTCAGATACAGTTTTAGTCCAAAAGGAAAACTCCAGGATGACTTGGTGACAAATATGTGAAAGCAGAGCAGAACGAGATGGTTTCCAGCAGGGGCCAGTTTTGGAAGGCACTACACATTTCATTACCTGGATAGATGGGAATTCAAACAAAAAATGTGCAATGGTACATCCATATAAACAGCCTGAAGTTTAAGTAACACTGGGAAACTAAAAATACCCTCGGCAGTTGGGGAGCTGAAGGTTTGTTACAATTACTTTAAGCCCGGTGACATTTTTAGCTGAGGTTGCATGGTTTCATTTAAACTTTATTAAACAAACTGGAGCTGGAATATTCCCTGGAGAGTTGGATGCAGCACTAATCTCCTGTTAAACTGTCTGCAGCTTTGCTGGAAAGCCTCCAGCTGAGGTGGCACAGGAGCTTTGTGTTAGCAAAGTTTACATAGGCACAGTGACAGTCTGGGGCTTCGTTTCACTGCTGGTTTTTGGAAGTGGGCAGATAGATTTTTAAGAATTATCACACAATATCTAATTATTGAAATTCGGTTTCGTTACCTTGAATCAACCTCACAGTCAAAAGGTCACCTGTGTGGTCTGGAGGTATAAAGAATGAAATGTGAGTTGCCAATTGAGTCGCTTTTCCTGCAATAATATTGAGGTTGTGCCACCTGTTACTGGCAGGTGGGATGTGAAGATGGTTTTTGCTGTGTTCACTACCACAAACTCATCCTGGGAAGTTGTCAGTGTCTGTTTTTCCCTGTCAGGCTGTGAATACAAGGGTGCATCCCATAGTGTAGTGTCTGTCTCCTGTGTCTAATGACAGCAGCTTGTGAATGCTCTTCTCAGAGGTGTTTGGAGACAGCTGGCTCCTGGAAGTATTTGGGGAATCTGTGCCTGTGGAAAAAGTGAATATTCCTAATGAAAGAACTTCAGTCAGTGTAGGAAA
Organism: Nicator chloris; assembly: GCA_013400495.1. NCBI lineage: Eukaryota > Metazoa > Chordata > Aves > Passeriformes > Pycnonotidae > Nicator > Nicator chloris. Next base: position 445,176 of record WAAE01014003.1, on the reverse strand, counting down.
CAGGTTTGTCAACTACACTGGTGTCTAAATGCAGGATAAAAAACCTCTCTGTGTTCTGTGATGCTTCCTGTGTGTCGGGCTTGTGGAATTGAGAGAAAAAAGGCAGCTTCTGGGGATGAGAGTGTTCTAATTTCTAATATTATTATAGTAATGGATGTATTGCTTCTAGAAATGTTCCTTTAATAATTGAAGACTTAGTTTTATTTCCTCTCAACACGCCGTCGTGTTCTATCTCTGTTGAATAATTGGTGCTTTGGTGTTGGGATTTTGTATTCAAATATTTTGCCTTCCAGACTTGTAGTAAACATTGATAATATTTTTGATTTATACTCTGCTCATTTCAGTTGTACTTTCATGTGCATGGATCTAAATGTATAATGAACTTATCTTTACAAAGCTTTGCAGATGATTTTAAATGGCCAGCATCAGTCATTTTAATGGCTCCTGGGGAAGGAATGGAAGTAATTACCTTTCCTGTTACTCCCTGACCTTTTTTGTAGTTTCTGCATACAAACAATAATACTGAGTGGGCTCTGGCAATAATAACTTGCTTTTGCAATGTAACATGGACTGGCAGAGTCAACTTATCACTCCTGTGAAATACACTGATAGGGCAGTTCTTTTGGAAGATCTTGGGAGTATTGCTTGACAAGTTGTGTTCCCAACCTTCTCCTCACCTTGGCTGGCACTCGAGTCACTCCCATGGGTTATGGGAGATCCATTTATTGGGGATTTTCCTACTCCTGAGCACTGCCTGGGGTGCACACTGGGCAGTCAGGGGTGCTATAAGCATCAGCTTAGCAAATGCTGTGTTTGTATAGAGACTGCTGCCAAATAACCCCAAACCAGATTGGGTTAAATGGTGATCAAAACATTAACAGAGAGGGAGAAGAAACCAGAGCACAGTGTTTATTTTTGTTAAAGATATGTGTGTATGTGCAGGCATATAAAAGCTGCAAAAAAAAAAAGAAGAGAATATTTGCATTCCAGAACTATTGTTGGATTTTGTCTAGGATTCAGGTTGCTTGCTTTGCTTTGCCAAAATGACAAAGGCAGTAGCTTCCCCTTTCCATGATCCCTGTGCAATCCCAACACTCATTAAATGTGGGGAGTTGTCCCTGCTGGCTGAAGATTTGTTGTGCTTAAAGGTGATAGAAGGTGAAGCACTTCTCTTCATTTCCTCCTTGTCTGAGTGTTCAGTAAAGCATCACCTGTAAAGGCACGCAGTGACTCTGGGTAGATGTTAATGTGAAATAATGGAATTTACACACCTTGTAAGCCAGGTAACAGGATGAGATCAACATTCTTCTGCCATGTAATTAAAGCAGGCTCATTTTAGTAAAACAAGATATATGCTCATGACAATCACCACTGTGCTAACTGATAGCTCTGGTGCTGTGTGGGTCACACTTGAGGTTTCTCTCTTAGATACTTTGAATTTCTTTTTCTTTATGGTCAGAAGTACCCAGAATCTGTAATAAAATTTGAGAGGAAACATAACCCAATTTCTGTTTTAACACAATTGTTAAGTGGAGCTAACATCTGTTTCAATGTTGACTCGGATTAAAATTAGAGAGGAATGTTTTAATGTGATTTACTTTTAAGGATTGACTTTTGCTTTTGATGAATGAATTCACTGAAAAGTAGATGTTTTACTGAGCACTGGATTAAGCCCTCAAGTGCTCTGTTTTATTTTGGCTGACAAAAAGCTCGACAAGCCTTTGGCCATGGCAGTGTTGTTTCTGTCTGGCTTGTGATAGCAGGGTAAGGAAAATGCCTTGCTATAAATACAGTGCCACAGCTCCTGTGTGCAGCATCATTTCCCTGGGCTTCTGCACGGTGAATTGCTTTTTCTGCAGCATTCAGGAACTTCCAGGGGATCCTGTGCCATTCCCTGCAGCTTGGCTTTGGACAGAGGCCTTGTTTTGTTCCACGAGATCCTTCCCTTCTTAAACACTTCCTTAGAAAGTTGCTTTGTGCTTGTAAAATCTGAAGGCAGCTCTTTCCTGGGAGCTCCCAGGCCAGGATGAGTGGTTTGGCATCACATTTTCCACCTTTACAGTTGTGAACAAGTTTGGACAGGTGTAGCTGGCAAGCAGATTTTGGCTGTGCAAGGGAATCTTGGGTGAAGAATTACATGTAGTCCAACATTTTATTCCTATTAAATCACACCTCACTGCACTGTCTCATGAACTTGCAGCGATGATAAAATATTTGTTTTAATACAGAAAAGCAGACTGGTTAATAGATGAAACTGCTTGAAAGGTACTGTTGGAGCTGCTCTTAATAATATTCACCACTGTTGGTTGTAGATAATTTCCCTGGCTTACATGCAATGCAAAATTGATCATAAAGCTGCCTTATTTTCCTTTGTGTGGCAAGAATGGTGCTGAATTTAGAACAAATTACAATCCACTATTGTAGTCACAAAACTTAGGCAGTGAGCTGTTGTTCACATTGATGGTAACCACAGGTCTGCTTCCCTTCTCTCTCTTCAAGCAAGATTAGATTATTATCTCATTTTCCCACTCTTTAGGGGCAATCATGTGTTCAATTTCTTCATGTGTTTTTATTGTAAAGGGAAACGTAAGGAGTGGAGGATTTTGAGATTCCTTAAGCTATTACCTTTCTGTAACATCTTTATTGACCAAAGTTTTTTTCTTTCCTCTCTTCTCAGTTACAGACATAGAACTGAAGAGGCTCAAAGATGCTTTCAAGAGAACTTGTGGCCTCTCCTATTATATGACCCAGCAGTGCTTCATCAGGGAAGTTCTGGGTGATGGGGTCCCTCCCAAAGTTGCTGAGGTGAGCTGTGAACTTGCTGTTTTCCTGGGAAGCCAAAAGCAGTGGATAACAGGCAGCTGGATGCTGTGTGCACACACCAATGTTTGTGGAGTTGACTGAATTGCTTCCCATTTTCTATGGGAATGAACAATGCACGTTCTCTGCCTGGCAATGGTTTTGCAGACTTGGATTGTGGATGGTCAGGGATGTGCTGGGCTGAGACCTGCTCCCAAACCTGTTAGTACCTGGTGGATGACTTTGAAGTAAACCTGAATATCCAAATGTAAATTTGGGCAATTAAAAGATTGGGAATTCGTAACAAGACCATAATAACAGATTTTATTTACTCCAGAGATGCACTTGCTGTTTGTTTCTTTGCGATTCCATTGGCTGTTACTTTGTTTTCTCAAGATGAATCTTTACAAGCTCTTAAAAATAAATTTGTTTATAACAAATGTATGAGCTGAAAAATAACCAGAATCAAATTGTGCAACATGGATATAAACATATATCCATATGTATACATCTAAAAAACCAGTAATACAAACCTACACACGTGCATGTTTACAAAGTTATTTTCTATTATAGTTACCCCTTTCTTGAGAGAGATATCAAACTATTATTGGTAGAGAGACAAAGATTAGGCAGACCTTTCAAATGATCTCTTGCTCCATGTCATTTCTAGTCACAGCTTCTATTTTTGGCCCCCTCAGAGCTGTTGACCTCAGAGACAGCGTGCAAGTCTCGCAGTTTTATTTAGATAATGTGAGTGCTGAAGTGTTGCATTGCTGAAGGTTTTACACTCTGCCAGAGTTCCTTTTCCTGAGCTTCATCTTTTCTCCATTCTTTTTTTTCCCCCTGTTTTTCCTGAGTGTTGGCAAAGAGGATGATACTACTTTACTTCTGTAAACAGTTGGCTTCTTGTGTGGGTGTTTAAGGCTTAGCAGGGAAATCTGCAGTGGAAAAGAAGGGGTCTGATTTGCCCAGAGCTTAAAGCCTGTCTTCAGTATGAATTTTTGAGTGTTTTCTGGATGCTTTGAGAGTTGATAACCCCTAAGATGAAACAAAAAATGTATCTTTCACAAGGTATGATTAGCTTGAAATAGTATAAAATATTGAGAATTTTATGTTCTGTGTTAACTTGTACTTTTATATCCCTTTTATGTCAGTGTTATGAGTTAAATTACTGATTTGGTCACAAACAGAGATTCTGTGGTTACAAGTGTCTGCTGGCTGGTTTTTATTCTATTTTTTTAAAAATCTGTCCATGAAGATACAATTTTGGTGATGATTGTCTCTTTTAACACTCATGATGGTTATAGAGCAGTTCTTGGTTTCCAGGTGGTGAAATAAAATTAATGGAAGACTCCTAATTGGTTTTTGATGGCTTCTCATCAGAACTCATCTCAAAATTCAAGTACAAATTATGATGTACTTGTAGCATTCATACTCAGGCAGTGCAGTATCAAATCTGTGGGCTTGAGAACTGTAAATTGGGCCAGAATTGGGATTTGAGTCAAGGGATGCTTTGTAATTCCTGGCTTCAGGATGGGGAGAGGCAGGCAAAGTCATTAGGCAGCTAAAAACCAAAAGGCTGAGTTTTCAGCCTTTTAGTGACTAAAACAGATCATTTGGAGCCTCAGGTTGCTGGGCTGTGTGCTCTGCGTGTTGTGAGTAATGGTTTTGCATATCTCAGGAGTAAGAGGCCTTCAGAAATTTGTTAAATTAAAAACACAGGAGTTTTAAACAGGAATAAAACAGAGAACTGAAACCAAGGGAACTTTGGTCCAACAATTTGGGTGATTGTCCTGCACACAAAACATTTTTTACATGTTTGGGACAGTAATATTCTGGGAGGATCTCTTGGGAGAATGAAGATATTAATAAAAGGAAATTTAGAGATGTGTCTGTGTTGTTAAACTGCAGGAAAGCTGCTCAGCTGGTGGGAAGCACGAGCACAGCTTTGGTTTTTAAATCTTGATATACTCTTCAGTTGCCCATGAAACAAAACATGCCAGGCTTAAATTTTACAAAAAAAAAAGTACCATGTGCTATATAATGACAGTAAATTTTACATTCTGAAATGCAAATTGCTGTGATTCTGCCTGGGTGGGGCTGTTTTAAGTAAAGCTGCAACAGCGTGAAGTAATTTTGGAAAACACAAAATTGCATCACATTCTGATGGTGCATGTTATTAGAAGTTTTCCAAATGCCACACCAACGTGAAAAAAAGTAGAGTTCCTTCACTAGAATTGATGTTACATGACTATTCAGTGTTTATAAACTCTTCCCAAGGAATGATTAAGCAGCTAAACTCCAAGCAATGCCAGCTGCCTGTGCTTGTAATTGCATATATTAAATACTGATACATTGGACATTATCCATAGAATTCCTTTCCTCTGTTTATCTCATGAGCAATCCTTGTGTTGTGTTGAAATAATGTATAAATGTAGTATTTGGTGCTCATCTGCTGTGGCAGCTGAGATGTACAAAGTTCAGCAGAAGGGAGTGGATATTTTAGCTGCATATTTTAAAAAGTAATGATTGCAGTGTAACAGGAAGGTAAATTGCTCACATGGGCAGTGTGATGCCTTGAAGGCATCTGGTGAAGACAGAAGGATTAAACAGAAAAGGTGTGGAATTCAAATCTCTGCCTTGAAGCCTCTACAATTGTTGTGTCCAAACAAAGCAGAAATTCACTTTTAATAATTCAGCCCTTCAAGCATTTGTAACTGGAGTCAAGTTTAGTAACAGAAGAGGCTGATCTGAGCCCCCTGTGGAAATTCAAGTATTTGGGTGATGTTGTGTCTCAGAGTGGGATGGAAGTGAGGGTCAGGGTGTTTTGTGGAGAATGAGATCCTGCTGTCCATTGATTGACATTGCCGTGCCTGCAGACAGATTTTAGTAGTCCAGAGGGATGGATGGACGGACGGACAAGGAGAGGATTCCTGCAGGTCTCACAGCACTGTTGGGGTGTCTGCAGCCAGGCTGCAGGAGCAGCAGTAAACCTGGTGTAGCCATTCTGTGTTAGGTGTTCCCTTATCACCTTCCTGCCACCACAGCGCTGTGTGGCTTGGCCAGGTCTGACCTTGCCAGGCCCAGGACTGGTTTTGTTTGGGCACTCCCAGTCCTGGTTTCATTTTGACTTGTAGTGGAAACCACCCTGTGATGGGGCAGTGACTCACAGGGCTCTGGTGTTCCCCTCTCTGCTGCCAGCCTGGTCTCAGGGATTCCTGCTGAGTCTCCTTGATGCCTTGGAGATTATCAGAACCCAGCCCAGAGGAGATTTCAGCCCTGATAAAGAAATTTGGGGAAACAACAGCACGAGCAAGTGAGAAATGTCTTCACTGGGGGGTTCTAACATGGAGATTTTATTTTGCTGTTCATGACTCGTAGCTGTTTCACTAAGTAAAGGCTGTTTGTAGGTACCAGAAGAGCTACAAAAGGGTAACACAATTCATAATTGAAGTGTGTTTAGCTGAATGTGAGGTGATGAGCCTAAAAACCATGTAAGATGGAGGCTCAGTATAAGCTGCTGGTTTTACTTCTGACATCCCTGTTTGCCCTGGTTCTGGTTAACTTCTCTATTTTTGCTTAACTTCTCTATTTGGTTCTTCTAGGTTATCTACTGTTCATTTGGAGGAATATCCAAAGGGCTGCACTTCAATAACTTGATAGTTGGATTAGTTCTACTCACAAGAGGCAGAGAGGAGGAGAAAACAAAATGTAAGTGATGTAACTTAAAACAGTAACAATGAGACAGTGGATTGTGAGTGTAAAATGTGACCATGTTACGGTGAAGACAGGATTTTTTAAATCATTTTTAGCTGTCGTTTTTGAAATTAATGCATTTTTGTTTTCTATATTCATCCAAATGAACTATTTGCCAAGTCATCATCAATGTCAGTGTTGGGATCCTACAGAAAGTCTGATGGTCTCTCTATGTGGGCAGAGGAGGGAGGATGGCATTAATATTTCAAAACAAAAAGGAAAAGGTAGCATCTGCCTACTGATTTCTGTTTTGTCTTCTCTGTTAACCTGACTTGATAATACTCATTTTCCTTTTGATTACAATGGTAAAAGAAAAGGAAGATCTAGACCTAAACATCAAGGTTTATAAATTTATAGGCCCTTATACGTGGGCCTATACTGAACTTGGATCAACCTGAGTTTTTAGTCCTTTACTTGTTGCACAGCCTTTGACATTGTCAGCCAGTTGTAAACTTTAAATTTGAAAAATGTCACTGCCATAGGTGTTTACACATATTTCTATTTCCTCAGATATTTTCAGCCTCTTTTCTAATGAATCTGGGAGTTATGTTGTCCGTGAAGAGATGGAGAAGATGCTGCATGTGGTTGATGGGAAAGTCCCAGAGTCACTCAAGAAATGCTTCTCTGAGGTGTGTCATGCACCTTTTCTCCTGCTGCACTCACACAAAAGTCAAGATCACATCAAGTAGCTTCTTTTTCATACTCATGCATGTATGGGAACAAGTTGACCTTGTTTAAATGGGGTAAAAACTTGGGTTTTTGTTGTGGTATTACATGTAATTTATATTGATGGGAACAGTGTTTGATGTATAAATGCAGGCATTCACTGCATTGAAAAGAGATTGGAAAGAGATCATTTCCCACTGTAATCATGTCATCAGGTCAATTTAAATACTAATATTGCTGGTGGGAACTTAGTCATTAGTGTCAACATTTTATTGCAATTGGGGAAGAAATCTAGAACACAGAGCTGAGAAGAAAGAAAATCTGTATGCTGGATTTAAAAATGCCTGACAGCAGTGGTTGCTTCAAAATACTAGTTTTATACTATTGCTTTTGTATCATTGTTCCTGCCAGGAGCTACAACATTTAATTATGCTTTAGGTTGTTTGAGAGATGTAATCTTTATGGGGCTTGCTGAAGTCCTCCTCTAAACCAGGGCATTGGTACTTTGCTAAATTCGTGGATGATTCTTTGGCTCCAGGGATCCTGATGAATTTTCAGGGTTTTTGCCTGGTTTGTTATCAGAGGACTAAGAGCAGCAAAATGGAGACATGATTGTACATTGCTCTGGCAGAAGGATTGACCAGATTGACTGGAAGCTTTATTTGTGGCTATCAGTTTACTTAATTACTTTGGATTTTATTGTTCTGTGTTGGAGATAACTCTGGTTGTGGGCATTGCCTGAGCCAGACTCTGATCTGGCCCTGGTGTCCTGTTGGCTTTGGAGGCAGTGATTGCATTCCTGAGTCCTGGCTGGAGTCATAAACCCTGAGTCCACTGCAGTCCAGCTCCTGGAGCTGCCCCACGGTGCCATTTCCTATTTATAATTTCCCATCAGTGTGGTGTGATGAATTGCACCCTACAAGTTAATTGCACACTGTCCAAGAAATCCAGAAATACTTTATGAAGCCTTGCAGGAAGATGAGTATCAATCTGGGCTTCAGAGCATTTTCCTGTTCAAGAAAATGCTGCATATTGATTTTTCTTTTAAAATGAAAATAGTGTAATAAGCCACTCAGCAGGATTTACTGGGCTCTTAATCATCCACGGTCATTGCTGGAGAGTGAGAAAGTTTAATGTTCCTGCTGTGGGCCTTCCTGCCTGCCTTATGGAGGGTGGCTTTGATTTCAAGGATGATGTTTATGGGTACTTCTGTTCATCAGAATTACTGCATGTACTCAGCTAGAGATAGAAGCTTTAAAATTTATCTGAGTTTTCCTTTTGTTTCTGAAATACAGGGAAGAAAATTCAGTGATCATTGCATTGCTCAAGTTCCATCATAGTTCAGCTGTAATCATTGCTCGCTTCCAATGCTTTCTTCCTCCTGTCCAAAGTTTTTCTGTCCCTCTTCATCGTCCTTCCAGGGAAAATTGGAGTTTTAATGACCCAGCTCTTGCTGCCTTTACAAAGAGCAGTGCAAAAAGTAGAAGGAAAGGGTGGAACAGGGGTTACAAAATGTTCTTTTCTCTTGATCCAAACTACTGGAGAAATGAAAGAGTAAGAAATCAAAGTGAGGGTGGGGAGGCCCTGGCACAGGGTGCCCAGAGCAGCTGTGGCTGCCCCTGGATCCCTGGAAGTGCCCAAGGCCAGCTTGGACAGGGCATGGAGCACCCTGGGACAGTGGAAGGTGTCCCTGCCCATGGCAGGGGTGGCACTGGATGGGCACTTTAATGTCCCTTCCAACCCAAACCATTCTTTGATTTGTTGGATAAAAATATAAAACCCTTTGGTCTAGAAAAGAGGCATAAAAAGAATGAGTATCTGGAACTGAAACAATCCCCTGCAATGGGAATAGGAAGCAAATGTTTCAGCAGTGCTGGTGATGAGCCATTGGAGCAGCCTGGCAAAGGGAATATAGTGAATTTTCAATTTTCTGCACTTGGCAGTTGCAGATAGTCTGTGGCCAAATGCAAATTGTTGGATTCTGTAGAGATGTAATTCAGTGAAGTTTAATGGTCTGTGATATGAGGGGAGTTTAAATAATCAATGACTTGAAACCTCTTCCACTTTGCAGACCCCTGTTTATTTCCCCTGGAGATGAGAATCTCCATATAATGAGTTTGTCTACTGATAATGGGTTTGCTTTTATTTGAGGTAGTTTTGTAGGTCCTGTAGAAATTAGTCTGCTGATCCCTATGGTTTCATGGCCACAGCTTGGCAAGGTTTCAAAGAAATGGTTTAAACAGCACTGAAATTCTGTGAATGTGCAGTTTTTGTGTTCCTGATCAGGGAGCTCCAGGAGACACGGAGTGAGGAGATCCTGGGAATGTCACGTTCACATTTCTGCTCCAGTGTGGGTTTTGGTCAGTAGAGGCAAAAAAGTCCACGTGTTCCTGCAATAATTAATCACAGCTTTAGTTATTCCCCAATCTGATTTTTCTATGTTGTTTGTATACCTGCACAGATAGAACAGAATGTTAATGATTTTCTAGCACCTGTTTTTTGGTGCAGCAGAGCTGCTATCTACAATAATACATTTAAACTCATCAAAATAACCTCTGCTATTTTGAATTGCAAGTAACCATTTTTCTTTTCATCCCTTTCACCTGAGGTTCAGGGTAAATGAGTTTCCAAAGGCCACATTGAGTAGGTGGCTGAAATGCAGAGAGAACTGAAAGTTAATTTCCCTCCCATTGCTGTTTCAAAAGGAAAAGGAAAAACAGGCATGGCTCCAAGCAGAAAAATTACATTAGCACTTATTTTTCTAGGAGATTGTCCCAATTTTTTGTTCATACAGCTGGATGGTTCCTGTTTACTGGCAGTGAGAAAAACAGCTCCCATTTTCTGCTTTTTCTTGCAGGGTGAGAAGGTGAACTATGAGAAGTTCAGGCTTTGGCTGCTGCACAACAAAGACGCTTTCACCTTCTCACGGTGGCTGCTCTCAGGAGGGGTGTATGTGACCCTCACTGATGACAGTGACACCCCAACCTTCTACCAGACCCTGGCTGGAGTCACACACTGTGAGTAAAGGTGCTTCTTGTCCTGCACATCCTAACAAAACCTGCCAGAGTTCACAGGCAGAATCCTTGTTTGTTGGATCTCCCTGCTCCGCTATGTTCGGTTCAGTGAGAGAAATTCCTTCTCTGAGCTCATTTCTTCTCTGCTTTCTGTGCTGCAAAACGTTGTGCACAAGGACACTGGGTTGTTATTTTTACGAGATAATAATGCTGAGGCTATAACACTTCTGTAGAAGTTTGCTACCAAGCAAGCTAAAAACAAGTATCTTCTGAAGTGGCTGGCTGGTAATCCTGGGTTTATTTTTGGTCTTTATAGTGGGTTGTAAAACTACTGAGAGAGTTGAGGAGATAATATTTGTTTCAAAAATAAGTGTTACCTCTTAATGTGCTTCTCTAGTAAATAATATTCCTGGCATGTGGTAGAATTAACTAAAGAGAAGCATCCTCAGGAATTGTCTCCAGGGAAGAAGTGCTTCCTTCTGTCTATGTTAACGTAAAAGAAGGAACATCTGGCTTTTAAATTAAATCTAAAAACAAAAGGCTGATAAAGGACACTTGATGTACCAGTGCAATGCAAGCATCCATTCCATCCCTGAGGATCCCTGGGAGGAGGGAGTTGGCTGTGGAGGTGTCAGGGGTTTGAGCAGTCTGGTTGTGTTTTATGTGCTCTCATGGATTTTCCTCACTGGTGTCAGTGTGGCATTGAATCCTCTAATGGGTGAGTTACTTGACTAAAGCAACACACCCTTTTGATCCTCTTCGTTTTAAATATGGGCATTCAAACTCTTTTCTGGCCATCTGAAATGAAAATGCATGATGAAGTCAGGAGTTTATGAACAGGTAATTTATTTGCATTACATGAAAGGCAGCAGGAGACATTGAGGTTACAGAAAACCACTGAGTATTCTGAGGTCTCGTGGACAAGGCAGAGAAAGAGAATGTGGAAAAAACCCCAACCCTCTGAGTGTTCTGGAGTTCAGCTCTGGGAAAGATCTTGACCTGTATCAAACTGAGATCTGCTCTTTTTTATGCTTTGAAATTGAAACTTTCAGAACAGTTTTTACTGGGCTTTTCACAGAAAGTTTATTTATACTGAAACTGAGGTTTGGAATAAAAAAAAAATTAAATTTCACAGCTAGTGTTTTAATAGATTTTATTTCATGTTTATTGCTGTTCTCACTTGTGGGTTTGGTATCCCTGTCACTGGTACCATTGTTTCAGAGCTGGGATTGAGCTTTTCAGTGAATTCCAGCAATACATGTAGGTGATGTGGTTATTGTCCACAGAATTGGAAGGTTCATGTGACAATTATGCTTGGACCTCTAGATAAAATTAAATTTTACTGAATTCCCCTGTGATTTACAACAGTGTAGGAATCTCATCCAACAGATGCAAAAGTAAGGAAATGTAAGTGCTCGAGCACTTGGAAGTAATTTCAGCCCAATCAGGTCACTCCAAAGAGTAAGAAATTCAATACAGAAGTATTTTTAACACGGCTGAATGTGTAAAACACTGAGAGCCTTTGAAGGCTTGTTCTTCATATTTTTCCTGAAAAAAAAAAATATGTTTTTCATATTTTTCCAAAGAATGGTTGCCTTTGGAAGGAGCAGGAAATGAGATCGTGTTTGGTAAACTGAGGCAAACACCATAATGCAGAGAAAGAGGGAAAGGTTTCCACTTTCTCTATTGTAAAATAAAGCAAAGGGATTTGTGCCACTCACTGGTGCCATCAGGAATTCCTCAGTCCTGCTGCATCTCCTGGCACAAGCCTGAGCCCCCTCCCCAGCCTTACCTCACACTCTGCTTCCCAGCCAACTTCTTGGACAATATGTCAGAGCCACAAAAAATGGCACTGAGAAAAACAGGGAAAGTTTTTCCCTTTGATTTAGAAACAGCCCCCATTTCACTGCAAAGCATCAGTGACTCCAGTTAAATTTGCTTAATGAGCCAGGCTATCAGGGAAACAAAGGAATACTAATTTTTCCTTTGTAAATAACGTTTGTTTTGGTGTGCAGATGACTTTAATTACATTTCTCAACACATAATTAGAAATGAAATTTTAAAGTTACAGGAAGTTGCACACACTTGCTGCTTTTAATCAAACTTTGTTCCATTTCACTTAAATCAGAAATATGAATAATTTTATTTGAAGGCTGCCAAAATAACTGGCTTTTGTTCCTAAAAAAGCAGTTTCAGGGGTATGAATTTGTCTTACACCTGAGGAGTGACTGAGTAGCAGTAGTTTGGATTTTCTCAGTTCTGTAGTATGATCATATGCATTGAAATTGATTTAATGTATATATTTTTGAAGCCATCACATTGAGCAGCACTGTGATGGAGCCTGTAAATCCCACATTTCTGTCACACTGACTCAGGGGACACCTCATTGATTTCCTTCATTTAGCTGGAAATGTTTTCTGCTGCAACATAGGTGCTGCTTGCCTTTTTTATGTGTCATTTTGGTGTGACTCAGTGTCATGCAATGGGCTTAGATACTCAGGTTTTCAGCCCTTTTCCATGGGGAAAAGAATTCTGTTCATCAAGTTGCTGGTTTTGAACTGACAGAATGTTTAATTTGTACTTCTTTGTCACCCAGTTCTTGTGTCACTGAGTTCTGATTAAATAACATCCAAATTCTCCTTTGACTGGAAGAGACTCCTGCATTGTCAGAAAAATTCATCCTGTTCTTTCTGACAGCTCTCACCCACTGAGGTGCAGGTATGACTGCAATCAGTACAAATAGATCTAGTTTAGAATATACATTTATCACTCATTTAGTACAAGAAATGAGAGAGGCCCTGGATAACCAGGCAGGGTGGTTGAAATGGGAGAGGCAGTTTTTGAAACAGCACAAAATGAAAGCTGAACGTTGTGGAAGGAGCAACCTGGGATTGTCAGCTCTGTGGGAGGATGAAGATGGGGGGCTGAAAGGAAAGGGCAGGGGGGGCATCCCTTCACTTTGCTGGCATTGAAAGGCTGGGTGTTAAATGCATGTTCTGGAGCTGGGGCACCCACTCTGGCAACAGGGATGTGTGGAAGCCACTAGAAAACAATCCTGAAGATGTTGACTTTATAAAAGCAGCTTTTAAGGGTTTCATTGTGTGCTGCCTTTGCCAAGTGTGAGCACTTGTGCTGGGAGAGGAGCTGTGCTGCTGACACCTCCCTGGTCCCACCCTGAGGCTCTGGTAATCCATATTCTGCTGGATGAACACCTGCATGCTCATGTCTGACACACACAAAGATCTCTCTTGGCTGAGGTTTTAATATTCCCTTCCCCATGTGTTTGTTTTTAATTAGGAAATGATGAAAGTCTGACAGCAGCCCAGGCCAATAAGTAAAAGCCTCGGTGTCACTTAATCTGTGTTTTGCCACTTGTTATCCTCTTAGTTCCAGGCTATTTTATGTCTTGCAAAGCAGCTCTCAGTCCCAGAATCTTCTGGGGGTTAATTTGAAAGCCACAAAGGAGAGTTTTTAGTGAGAGCCAGTGTTTGGTGGCAGTTGTTGGGGCTCCAGCCTGGCCATGAAGAGCCCTCCCTGCCAGCAGGGCCTGGGGTCTGCCTGGAGCACGTCCTGGTGAACAGGGGAACCATCCAAGTCCTGGGAAAATGTTGGGAATATGGTATGTTTCTGCTGCTGTGAGCCAGACAGGATTGTACCCATAGGTGGGTAAATATTGAAGTTTTGTCATCTCTTGGGATACCTGGTGAATTCTGGTCGTATAAAGAACTGTAATAAGCAGCGGCTGAAATGAAGACATGCTTTGAATTTTGTTTGCTAAGGCAGAAGGTTATTCATGGTTTGGTATCTATGGAATGTTTTAGAGGGGCATTTTGTGGGAATGGCATTAAAATGTAGCATGGGGGTTTAGTGTTTATCACTGCCATGCACCTGCCTGTTGATCAGCCTTCTAAATTCACTCATTTTTGATGCTTTTACAGTTTTAGATGCTGTTTTGATTGAAAATGTTTATTTGCTCTTCCTTTACAAGAAGATGACTGTGCTTCAGTTGTACTTAATATCATCATCCCTCTGCTTATGTTGGTGTAATTCTTAGAGATTTGAACCAAAAGAAAGTATTCATAGTTTGACAGATCTGAAAGTTTTTCGTATTTCTAGTGGGCAAGTGATGAGGGAGACATAAATCAGCATGTGGTAGTAAACTGCTTAAATTTCTCAGGTGCATCATGTCCATGTGACCTCAGATAATCATATCATGTATTTAATTACCAAAATGAATCATTACTTGGCTTAGAAAGCCTGTGTGTGTCCTGAGGTTTTGGCCTATATTGTGTGTATAAAATACATCTTTTTAAGTAATCTGAATGAAAGGCCAGTTTACACTTTGATGTGATTTGAACAGACATTAGGGAAGAAAAGTATGTATTTTGAAAAGAGAAAATCCTTTATCTATAAAACCTCTGTGGACTGGGGTGTTTTGTCTTGCATATTGGTGTGTTTGGGTACTAAGTGTAGTGTGCCTTTCTCATGCTTCATTTCACTTCAGTAACAAATATGATTATGTGGATAATCATAAATTGCCAGAGATTTCTTTTAGTTTGCACTCGTGGAGGAATAGTTGGTGCACTGCATATCCTGAGACTGATTTACAAGATTATGTGCAAAAAATCACTCTGGAGAAGTCGAATTATGCAACAGCTGCTGCTCAGCTGCAGTTAAACTTCCTGTGCTGCAATCCAATAAATCCTGCTCCCTTTTATTCACTGCAACTGCTGCACTGGGCTACAATTTGTTGTAACTGTGAATGAGAAATACTCTTTTGTCACATTTTTGCTGGTGGTTAACCTGATTTGTGTAAGGCTAATCAGTGCTAAGAATGTTATTTACTACTTGGTTTTGCTTTCTGAAGTGCTTGGCTCTTGTGCAGAAAGTCAGTGCTAGAACTGGGGCTAGAATAAAAATGTAACACTTGTGCTAACACTTATCAGCTGTTCTTTTCAAGGTGATTATTTGCAAATTCTCTGTCTTTAAGTGACCATGATGTCAGTTCAATCACTGTGAACAGAAACACAGCAAGATGCTTTCTGCTAACCTTTCTTTTCTGAGATGAAATAATAAAACAGTGGAGTAACTGTAGAAACATCTGTGAAGTACAACCAAAACCAATCAGAATACAACTAACTTCTACTAGAGGTATATGAGAGAAGTTCTTTGGCAAAATATAACATTCTTTCAGTTCTTAATTATTAAAGGCAAATATTGTACCTGCCAGAGAAAGGTTTCTGCAGATTTACCCTTCAGTGAGGGCAATTTGAGCTTCCTGCTGGCTTTTGAATATTCTCAGTGTTGCATCACTTGAAGAATGAAGTGCAGCTCACACATTTGTTATTCTTCCTACTTAGAGAGGTGGATTAAAAGGAAGCAAAGTGATTTACATGGTCATGCACAAGAGAACATAGATAATGCTTTTGTGTTTGCTAATGAGAGCAGTAACGTGGAAGTGGAATTCCTGTAAATGGCAGCACAACCTCCCCTCTGCCCTTGTTTGGGAAGGGGAAGGATTCTCCTCACATCTGTGATATTTGTGTGCTGATCTTTAAAGAAACAACTCCTCTATTCCTCTGTCTTGATTTCTAGGAGAATAATATTCCTTTATAAATGTGGATCGCTGCTTCCTCATGTATTGGGGACAGGCTTTCAGCAGGGCCTGTGGTGATGGGATGTGGGCTCATGGGTTTAAACGAAGAGTAGATGTGAGGGAGAAAGGTTTCCTGATGTGTTGGTGGATTCCTCATCCCTGGAAACATTCCAGGCTGGGTGGATGGTGTGGAAGGTGTCCATGGAGGAGGCTGGGGTGACCTTTAAAGGTCCCTTCCAACCCAAAAGACTTGGTGATTGCACCTCAGCCAAGAGCCAGGGGATGGTAACACACATCAGGGCATTGATCCATCCGGGAATCCGGGAGGGGGAGAGGAGAAAGGAGATGAGTTTTTCTTCTGGATCAGCTCTTCTGTCCCTGTGTGAATGCACAGGAGCTGGGAATGATGCCCTGAGGAACTGGGGAGGCAGGGCTGGGCTTGTCACCTCTGTGACTGCTCTGAAGGCACACAGGAAAGGGACTTTTGTCACTGATGGCACTTCTCCAGCTGGGCTGTCTACAAACACCTTACAGGAAAATGCAAAGCCCTTCCACTCCTCCAGCTCCAGATATGTTGTTCAGCTTTTTCCCCTCTTTCTGCTGCAGAGGTAAGGGGTTGTGTCAGTTTGGTGCATCATATGATGCTCCTGCTGGGTAGTTACAACTACTTCCTACTCATTGCAGGTTACCTAAGTTACTATTTTAGGTAAATTACTGCCACTAATGACAGAATGAGGGAAAGAAATCAATAAAATTTCAATTTGACACAAGTTTTTAAGCGAAGCCCTTCTGTTCTTAAGCCTTACAGGATTATTATTGTTTCTGTGGACTAAACCAGGCCAAATAGCTCAAGTTAAACCTATTAGAAAACTGGCATGGATTTAAAGGCTCAGAACCATCTGGGAATGAGATCACACGTAGTGGTTCTTAATATAGACAGCTTTGTCATTACAGATCTATTTGAGAACCAATTAATTGGCACTGACCTAAAGCACTGTTGTGACACACTTGCATATGTAAAAAGGTTAAAAGTATTGTTGGGCAGAAATTTAATCTTGTTTTTTATTTATATATATATATATATTTAATTTCAAGAATAAAGCATAAAGAGAGCATTTGTATAGAATGTTTTGAAGGAAAACACAAGTTCTTCCTCTGGCTATTTTTATCTATCCTTGCTTAGCACCTTGTTTTATTTCTTGAGTTTAGGGGTTTTTTCCCCCTTTTGAAATTGCCTCTTAAGTTCCTCTGCATTGTGGGTTTGAGGAACCACTCCCCAGTGTTTACTGTAAATTAAATAATTATAAATAATTCTATAGTATAAATAATAAAGTGAAACGAACTGTTATATATTTGGAAAAAAAAACTAATGCTGAGATACAACATTTAAAGGCCACATGAATATTTAGCCTTATTNAGATATGTTGTTCAGCTTTTTCCCCTCTTTCTGCTGCAGAGGTAAGGGGTTGTGTCAGTTTGGTGCATCATATGATGCTCCTGCTGGGTAGTTACAACTACTTCCTACTCATTGCAGGTTACCTAAGTTACTATTTTAGGTAAATTACTGCCACTAATGACAGAATGAGGGAAAGAAATCAATAAAATTTCAATTTGACACAAGTTTTTAAGCGAAGCCCTTCTGTTCTTAAGCCTTACAGGATTATTATTGTTTCTGTGGACTAAACCAGGCCAAATAGCTCAAGTTAAACCTATTAGAAAACTGGCATGGATTTAAAGGCTCAGAACCATCTGGGAATGAGATCACACGTAGTGGTTCTTAATATAGACAGCTTTGTCATTACAGATCTATTTGAGAACCAATTAATTGGCACTGACCTAAAGCACTGTTGTGACACACTTGCATATGTAAAAAGGTTAAAAGTATTGTTGGGCAGAAATTTAATCTTGTTTTTTATTTATATATATATATATATTTAATTTCAAGAATAAAGCATAAAGAGAGCATTTGTATAGAATGTTTTGAAGGAAAACACAAGTTCTTCCTCTGGCTATTTTTATCTATCCTTGCTTAGCACCTTGTTTTATTTCTTGAGTTTAGGGGTTTTTTCCCCCTTTTGAAATTGCCTCTTAAGTTCCTCTGCATTGTGGGTTTGAGGAACCACTCCCCAGTGTTTACTGTAAATTAAATAATTATAAATAATTCTATAGTATAAATAATAAAATGAAACAAACTATTATATATTTGGGAAAAAACCTAATGCTGAGATACAACATTTAAAGGCCACATGAATATTTAGCCTTATTAATTTAGCTGTATAATTAATTAAATTATTAATTTATTACTGTATAAAAAAGCTAAAAAATTGAAATAGGAGTTTTTTAAGGGCAGCCAAGTACTACATAATTCTTTTCCATAAAAGATCTGGGTTTTGGTTTGTTGGTTTTTTGTTTGTTTTTTTTTTTATTGCTACTTCACATCTTTTTTGAGGATTGAAATACTGAATGCCTTGGGAAAATAAGACACTGCAGATATAATCTGCCTGTTCAGATCACCAAAAAGAAACAGGTGAAAAATGAAGAGGCTCTGACAGTGGGCAAAGTTAATTTCTGTGTTTCTACACACTTGTGATGATGTTCTGGATGGTGAACTCCTCGATGGCGAACAGGTGAGAAGATTCTGTGGACAAAGGAGGTCATTTTGGTTTCTTTTTGTTGATTTTGCAGTGGAAGAATCCGACATCATCGACCTGGAGAAGAGATACTGGCTGCTAAAAGCTCAGTCGAGAACTGGACGCTTTGATTTGGAAACATTTGCCCCCTTAGTGTCCCCCCCAATCCATCAATCTCTGAGTGAAGGTATGGAATGAGATCCGTGAGGAACCTCTGCTGCTCTGCTGCCTTACAGCTGTGATGGCTTGAAAAGTGTCTGTTCTGAAACGTCCTTTAAGCTTGGACAGAAAGAACTTCACTGAGTTCTGAAAAATGGGAAAAGAGGCCCCAGAATCTGTTTGTTGGGAAATCTGGAATGCTGAAGGAGGTGTTGCATTCTGATCAGTTGGCAGGGAATATGTCAGATTTCATGTAGAGGTTGCTATGTAGTTGCTTAAATTTTTTTTCTTAAGATTCTGTGAAGACAAACCAAACTGCTGGCCCTGAACAAGAGAACATGGAGCACTTTTAATTAAACTGCCAAATGGGAGTTTCATCTATTGAATGAGAACTCAGTGTGCAAGTCAGCTGTTGTACCATGCAACACTCCTCCCTAACAGTGGAAATGAAGGAAGATTTTATTCAGCAGACTCAGGAGATTTGGAAGTTGTTATTTCTACTGACAACCAAACTGGTCTGTCCAGTTGAAGCCACTCTGGTAATAACTGGAGGTTGCAGTTGTCCAGTTGCCATTTGCTGCATGTCATGAGGACATTCAGGGACATTCCACTTGCACTCCATTTCTGGTCTGCAGTCCTGGAGTGACAATGTTTTTGTTACCAAAAGGTTGGCCTTACTGATAAGTGGCAGCAGTAGGTAACAAATGGGGAAGTCATCTGCCATGGTAAAAAATCAGCATTTATCTCCAGTTCTGCAGGGATGTATCCCCACATCCTTTTGTTTGAGTGTGTTTTATCTACTTAGTGATTCAAACTTACACAGCTGCTGTGGGGAAACTTGAATGGTTTCTGGTCATTCTTTCCTTTCTGTAGACTCATTGTTGCAAAAAAAAAAAAAATATGGGCTAGATAGTGCTGAATGATTTGAACTCTTAAATGCTTTGAAGGCTGGCAGCTACAGCTCTTCACTCAGGCCCAGATTTGCAGTGCAATTCAGTGATTTCCATAGGGATTTCTGGCAGGCACGTGGGGAGCTGTGGCCCTACTGGCTCAGCTCCTCTCTAAATCAGTCACTACAAGGAGGGTGTGAGGACCAGGCAGCTGCTCAGAGTTCTTGATTCCCTCCCCACCCCTGGCTGGATCAGCCATCCAGAAGAGATCTCATTCACCTTTAAATGCTCTTAGTAGTGCTTAATTGCCTTTATCACACTTAATGAGAATAAATGACAAGTGTTTGTACTTCTCCTTGCCCCTGTTCCCCGTTAACCCCTCGTGGAGGTGCTGGGTGGCTCCTCAGGTGCTGTAACAGGAGATGCTTTTGTGGTTTGCAGGTTTGTTTAATGCTTTTGATGAAAACAGAGACAATCACATAGATTTTAAAGAAATTTCCTGTGGGCTCTCAGCATGTTGCAGGGGACCCTTGGCAGAGAGACAGAAGTGTAAGTATGCAAAATTTAACTGTTAATTTGGGAGGAGTTTTTCAGTTTGAACAATGAGGTTTAGTTGTTTTCACCTTTTGAGATTGTTTTCCCACTGAACAAGTCTGTGAAAGGTGACTTTAGAAGTTAAAAAAAAACAGAGGAATTTTAAATATCACAGTTTCCTTTTATAAAGGATGATTAAACCTAATTCCATGTATTTTACAGCTTATCAGTACTAATGTAAATTATCTAACTGGGAAAACTACATTTCAGGAGTTATTTTTGCCATGTTCTGCATTTTGAGGCAGAAGTGTGTATCTCAATATAGAAAGTGCAAACACTTAGCTACTCATTATCTCTAATAGAAAACAAATGGCCTATTTGATTGTCTTGTGGTAAATAGCATGTTGTGGCTTTTCACTGCCCAGTTCCCAGCTGGCTCCCTGCAAGGTTCCTGTGTTTTGAAACACTTTTTGTTCCCTTCTTCTCCAAAACCACATTGTTGCAACTTCCCAGCTGTAATTCCCTGGAAATTTCTGGATGCACATGTGCCCCCTGCTAGGTCCCATCAGCCCACACAGCAGAGGATGGCAGGAATCTGGGCTGGGCTTTATCAAACACAGCTGCTGCATTTCCTCACCTCCACACGTGCATCCCCCAGCAGAACTGGCAGCACTAAAGCAGCTGCTGGGGGCTCTGCAGGAATAAAGAAATAAAGGAATAAAGAAAAAGAGACTTGTGGAGTGGTTCTAACAGCAAAGTCATTGCCTTCTCCCTCAGTTTGCTTCAAGGTGTTTGACGTGGACCGGGATGGGGTCTTGTCTCGCACCGAGCTCAAGGACATGGTGGTGGCACTTCTAGAGGTGTGGAAAGACAACAGGACAGACAAAATACCTGTGAGTGGTGACTGGGGGTTCATTGTCTTCTGTTTCCTGAGCCATCCTTCAGAGGAGAAATGAACATCTTGTGTGGGTGGGGGTCAGGGAGGTACAGGCTGGGGATGGGAATGGCTGTCCCTTGCCTTGCAGAGCTGTCACCTGCCCCAAGCACAGGGCTTGGTTAGAATGTGTTCCTGACCTGCCCAAAGCTCAGGGGTTTGTCTATAGTGTGTGTTCTTTCACAGAAAGGTACAAAACACAGCCTTTGGTCTGGGAGCCTTTGGTTTGAATTACTGGGAGTTTCCAGCGTCTCTTGCAGTTTTATTTTTATTCTGAGCACATCCTGCTGGGAGACTTTAACTCTGTTTCCTAATCCTTTTATTGAAGGAGTTGGACATGGGTTTGTCTGAAATCGTGGAAGATATTTTACATGTGCATGATAACACAAAGGTAGGAATTTGCTGTTCTTTGTTGTCATTTTTATACCCCAGTATGTTCAGTTGATGTGTAAGGAAGTGCTTTCTTTAGAGCAGAGATGTGTCAATAAAAGAATCTGTTCAAGAAATGTCAGTTTTCCATTAAAATTTACCACGTTGTTCTCTGAAAGAAAGAACATGTTTGAATTTTATAAGCCATTTTAATACTTGAAGCTAAACCCAAAATGCATAAACAGATGAAATTAATTGAAGCCTGTGCAGTTTGCAAGGCTCTGCTGTGCATAACTAACACCAGTTTCTAATCTGATGCTTGACTTCTGTTCTGCAGAAACTGTTCTTTGTTTCCTGTTAAAATTGATCTTGAGAGAGAGTGCAGAAGTTTATCTTATATTTTATGCTGTGTCAAGACACATCATGCTCCTATGGAAGCATCTGTCATGACACAACAAAAAATCTTGATGGTTTATATTGTGCATTAAATGTAGCTGGGTGTAAATCTGTAATTTTCTGTAATTCTCCTCCTTGCTCTTTGGAAATGGGAAATTTAGACAGACCCACAAAAAATACTGTGGAAGTTGCTTCCATTGTTTCATCCTTTGCTTCACTAATTGGGAAGAGTGTCTGGAAACGATAAATAATTTATGGAAAACTATAAAGAATGTCTAGAAATGCTTAATTGTGTGTTTGAATAGTTGTCTTGCCTGCTTGTACTCCAACAAAGTGGTGGGCAAATACTTTATTTTAATTCTTTAATTGCCAAACCTGTGGAAATTGTGGCTTCTCTCTGTTTCATCCTTTGAGGTTTTTATTGTTTGGCTTCTTGTAAAAAAGGGGTAGTTTATAAGCAAGTGTACAGCAGTCCTGATGCCACAAAGAGTTAAAAAAGAAGGCTTCAGTCTTCAGAATATTTTTGTAGTTGCATCATCAGTGTAGTGCTGGAAAGAGCTGATGGTGCAGTAATTACATAAATTATTTAACCTCTTTTCGTGTGTTAGCTTTGACCTGGGTGAACTCTGCAGAAAATGGTCTGTAAGGGCAGAGGAGCTGCCAGTGCTGGAAAACTGGCTCTGAATTCTATTGCCAGATTAAAAAATCAGATTGATGCCTTCCCTGAATGGAAGATCCTCTGGCATGGTCAGTGTTACACACTGTGACTCGGCTGGTGATGAGGAATTCATGGAGTTGTGTTGTTAGCTGAGATCCCAAGGGCTTGGTGACCCAAACTGCTTTTTCCCAACCCTCAGAGGAGGATGCTGGGTGTGCAGTGGGTGCAGGTGATGGACACTGGATGTGAGTGATGGAGAGGTTCCACTCTGGGCACTGTTCACCCTCTGCTCTCAGAGCTGTTCCATTCTCTAGGTTGCCTGTGTTATGCTAAAATTGCATTTTTTTCCTTTCACTGGATCAAATTTGATTTAAATAGAGGTAGATGGCAGTTTTTATCAAATCCCTGGTTTTGTCATGCCTGCTATGAGACAGGTAATGAGCATTTTACCAGAACCAGGTTGATGTTTTGATGGTTTTTCCTTCCCCTTTCCCTCTCCTCCCTTCCAGCTCGGACACCTCACTCTGGAGGACTACCAGATATGGAGTGTGAAGAGTGCTCTTGCCAATGAATTTTTAAATCTGCTTTTTCAGGTATGTTTAGGGGAAATCTAAGGTTGTAATTTACAGTAATTAACTGCTGAGCTTTCTGCATGGCCACAGAGTGCAGCATCAGCATTTGTGTGCACAGGAGGGGATGTGGCCTTGCAGCTCTGGGCTGCCTTGGCAGAGTGATTCTGTCTTTGATTTGTTCCTTGCTGAGCATGGAGATGCCTGAAGCCTCAGCTGTTCAGGAGAACCTGGTGCACTGTTCAGAAAATGAAATTTTGTGTGTATCAGCAGTTATATTTTCCATTAGACAAAGGCTGTGGTTGAAATGATTTCTGTGGCAAATCTTTGCCAGGAAAGTAACCCAGGGAATGAGAAGGAAATCTCTGATTTCCCTTTTATTTTACAACCAGTTTCCCTTTACATTTTCTGTCAAGGCCCTCGAAGGTACCTCTCATTGCTTCCTTAATGAAGCAGTCCTGGAAAGCTGGGATATCCTATCACTGTTCACTTGCAGAAGCTGGGGATTAAGTATGTGCTGAATTGGGTTTTAATTGAGCTTGAATTGGATTTTTCTAAGTCCTTGAAATCCATATTTTAGCTCTGGCTTGCTTTGTGCAGAAAATAACCCTCAAAGAGTATTTTCACCCACTGCAGTTTGTTCCTTACCTGGTTTCCTTTGAGGCTGATACTTGGAGTTCAAATTATAATAATAATAATAATCCTAATTGGCCTGTGACTACTTTATAAATTGCATTTTGAGTGATGCTTTCCCAAGAGCTCCAGGGTGACTGAGTGAGAGTATCCTGAGGCTACCAGCTACACCACAGCTGGAAGGAGTAACACCAGAAAGTTCTTCAAATTCATTTTGTCCCTAATTGCATCAGCTTTGCTGAAGTTGCAACCTTCTGCAGAAGGGCTGTCTTTATTTTTGGCCTGTCTGGCATCAAATGTCCCCCCATAACTAAATATTGATGAACTAAAAAATATCCCTGCAATCTTGACAAAGAATGAATGAAGATGTAATAAATCTATCTTAATGCTGATTACACATCACCAGTGTTGCACATTGCTCATTGGAAGTCTCATTTACAATGGTTTTTTCCTCCTGGCATAGCTGCTGTGTTTTCATTTTAGATTTTAATTTTAACTTTTTTTTTTTGTAACTTTATCATGTAAAGCACAGGGCAGAGTCTGCCAGTGATTTATCTGGACATTTATTTGAGGTGTCATTTGCCTCATCTGCAGACAGAAAAGCCAAATATTCTGAGTGGAAAGCTTGTCAACAAATGGGTTTGTTTGCAGAGGGCTTGTTTTATCTGAAGAATCTCATTTTAGCTCAGTGTTACACAAATTTAAAAAGAAACACCAGACCCAGCTGTGTTGTGTGTGCTGGAAAATCTGTTGCTTCCCCCTGGCTAATGGCCTTTGTTTCATTCAAAATGTGATGTGGTCTCTCTCCCTGTAATATAAATTGAAATAAGACATCTCAGCAGTGATTAGAAATCTCCAGCTGAGATACAAATTGATAGCCTCCAAAGAGACATAAGGAGAAGGCTGTAAATCAGGGGGTGAGCAGCAAAACCATCTGGGAGGGTGGAGAGGTGCCCCTGCTCCCTGGGAGGTTCCTGAGGAGCCCTTCCCTCCTGTCCTCTCTCCCTGTGCACCTTTCCTGGGACAGGAGTGAAACAGGAGCCATCTGGCACTGGCTTGTGCTGGGAATCAAACCCCACCCAGGCCAGGCAGCTGCCAGGGCACGGGGCCTTTTCCTTCTGGGTTCGGTTCAAAACTAAATTAAAAAAAAAAGAGAAAGAAAAATAGCAGCAGACATGTACAGAATGGCCAGCACTTTGCAGAGTGGGTTTGGCTGTGGTTTGGCTTGGTTGCTCTGCTTTGAACCTCCCCCTCAGCTTCTCCAGTGCTTGTTTCCCTTCCAGTCCCCTCTAGAACCACTCATTCCCAGCTTTTTCCCCTCTAGAACCACTCATTCCCAGCTTTTTCCCTTTCAATTCTTTTCCACTTCTAGTTCAGCCCCTTCCAACCACCTGCACTCTCCCAGTTCCTCATCTCTCTCCAGCACACCCAGAGATCCTCATTTGTGCATCTGATCCACTTCAGTCCTGTGATCTGTCACAGCCTGAAAATAATGAAAACTGCTTTTCTCTTCACCTTCATATTTGTGTGGCATCTGACATTCTTTTATCTTAACAGTGGGAACCAATTGGGAACCTCACAGCTCAAAAGGCTTTTTTATTAGTGATTAATTCCATTTTAAGTCATCTTGCTCCATTATTAACTGATGGAAGTCTCATCTGAGCTGTTTTTTCACCTGTTAATAAGGATTTCTTTCTTTCTGCAGGTGTGTCACATCGTTTTGGGACTGCGACCTGCCACCCCAGAGGAGGAAGGACAGATCATCAGGTGTGTGCTTTGCTCAGAAGCTTCCATGGCTTTCACATTCACCTTTTAGTATTTTCAAAAGAACTGGAAATTCCCTGTTGGAGCTAAAAATTCCCATTCTCTCTGTGCAGAGGCTGGTTGGAAAGAGAGAGCAGGTATGGCCTCCAGCCAGGGCACAACTGGTTTCTCATTGCTATGCCCTGGTGGCACCAGTGGAAAGAATATGTCAAATATGTATATAGAGTAATAATAATAATAATAATAATAATCTATACTGGAGGAGTGATTTCTTGTCTTTCTCAATGTGTTGATGGAAAAAACAGTGTGGGGGAAATGGCTGCTGAACCAATAACACTCAGAATTGAGCATCTTCTGTCTCTTGGTGGAAAAGAATTGTTCTGCTGAATCATTGTTATGTGGGGAGCTTTGCACTGTAATTCCATTAAATTCTCATCTCTTTCATCATTTCTGCATCTTAAAGTATTTTTTGAATAAAAGCCATGCTCACAAGAGCATTTCTTTCATGGTTTCATAAAGCTGCCCACTTTGGGCTTGGCTTGGGCCACAAATACACTGAATTTTCTGGACTAAGGAAGAAATTGGTATAATTTGCTTTAGAGGCAATGCCAAAAAATAGTCTAATACCCAATCAAAGGAGTCCTACTAAAACTTTGTAGATACAGGGTGCTCTTTGAAACACTTTAATTAAAATATTTAAGCTAAAGCACCACTGAATTGTACAAAATACAGAATGTTTAATAAATTTAATAAAATTTAATTGGAGAGAAATATTATTTTCAGGCTAAACAAGTGAAATAAACCTCTCAAAAGAGTTTTTATACCCTCATAAGTAATCATATAAGTACTTGATTTTTTTAATAAAAACAAATAGCTGAAAGCAGTCAGAAAACTGCAATGTGTGCATGAACTAACCTTGTGATGACCATTATTCTCTGTGCACAATGAATTGGCCAAATGAGGGTTGAAATGCCAGAAATGCCAGGTAATTTGATCCTTCCCCTGGTGGGAGTGCTCAGATGTGCACAGGATTTCATCCCTAATCCTTTGCATAATGGCACAAGGCCATTTCTCACTGCACTTCTCCAGCAGAAATAAAAATCCACCAGAATTTCTGTGAAAATGCTGCAGGTTTGAGGAAAAAATGTGGGGTTTGGTGTTGTGCTTGCTGTTCCATTTAACCACACGAACTTCAAGTCTTCAAATATTTACAGTCTGTAATTACAGCTGTTTAAAACCAGCTATGTTTTTATGTGTCTAGGTAGGGAAAATACTTTTGGAATTCTGACTCTGTGCAGAATGGTTTATTTGATTGTTTTACCAAATTTGGGAGTTTATTTCTGCTGATTTTTTATTTTTTTTTGTTGGTACATGCAGAGAGCATTTTTCCTTCAGCAAACCTTGATGGGATGTGCAAAAGTGGTCCCAGAACTGTGAATTTTTGGTGGCTGGCTTGACTGACATGTCTCTGATCTTGGCTCATAATTAACTTCTCTCTTTCTTCCCAACTGTAGGATGCAAACCCAGTTGTGATAGAGCCTTCATCTGTCTTGAGTGGAGGTAAGAATCCCCTGGTAGCTGCTGCAGCCAATACCCCAGAACAGGGAGAAGACAAAATGGGAGGTCTTAATGACTCCAGTGCACCAGAAGAAAAGTTTTCAGATAATATTTCCACTGCCTCAGAAGCCTCAGAGTCCAGCAGCAGCAGTAAGCATCTTATTTCCTTGGAGGTTTAATGTAGAACAGCTTTTGGGAAAACTGCACACTGCATGGACCCCCCCAGGCAGGGAGATAACACAGCTTGGATTGCAGGGTTTTTCGGATTTTTGTAGGATTTTTTAGTCTGTGGTGGCTAAACACAAAGTCTGGTTTAACAGCAGTTCATCTGTTATGCTGGGATTCATTTCCAGAATTATTTTCAAGGTATTTTTTGTCTCACAGTTCATTTTCTGAGTGGATTTTTCCCCCCACTTTCCCATGAAGTTGTTTTAAGCTGGTTGATCCTATACTCTGCCATGCAATGATAGTAAAAAGAGGGAAGAAACAGCAAAAAACAGGAGGAAAAGCACAGTTGTAGTTTTACAGGGCATGTGATTTCAATGTGAATGAGTTTGTGCAGATCCTAAGAGCCATCTTGGTGAAAGAAAAGATTTCAGTCCAGATTTTCAATGAGTTCTTGTGAAAATTGGAGATTTTTTTCTTGTAAGGCAACTGAAGGTTGCATCTGATACTTTAAAATCATAACTTCAACTGAAATTAGGTAGATTACTATGATTTTTTAATTGGGTATTGGGGTTGGGGGAAACAAAGGGCAGAGAGACAAAAGTTCTTTCTTTTAATTTTTATTTTAATAGAAATTTCCATTTAGTTCTGCATGACCAAAGCAGCTTCTATAAGAATAAAACCATTTGCCTTTTCAAGGAAAAATAAAACAAGGCATTATTGGATATATCCTCAGTTCTGTATATGAGTTTTTTAGGAGTTTGATGTTCAAACATCCAGAGAACAACTAAATGCTCACCACATTTGCTCATGCAAAGCTGGTTAGGCCATTTCAGAGCTGTGTTTGTGTAATCATGACATAAAATCCATGAAATATAATATCATCATTCCTTTCTGAGAGATAACAGATGTGTCCCTCTGGAGGTGGAAGAGTTGCATGTTTCACTGCAGGATGAAGGGCAGCAAAGTGAATAATTTTTAAAACAAGGATACAAGAGTGTAACTCATTCCTTTGTGGTTGATGGCATCAGGAACTGAATTCTTTCTGGTTTTTCTCTTGCTTTGTGCTCAGACCCTCTGCACCCTGGCAGCCCAGGCTGTGAGGGGAGCTTTGCAAGGCAGCACAACACTTCAGACAATAACAACCAGTGTTTCCTGGGATCCAACGGCAATGCCCTGCTCCAGCTGAACCCCCAGAAACCAGGAGCTATTGACAACCAGCCCCTGGTGACACAGGAGCCAGTGAAGGTAAAGGCAGCCAAGGCATGGCAATAGAGGAAAAGCACATTTAGCTCTCTTTCATCACAGCTCTTTTATGTTGGCTTTTTTTACAGCTTAATTCTGAATTAACGCTGCTCTGTCATGCAGCAAAATTTAAGTTCCTTACTTATGTTAAAAGGGAAAAATTTTGTGTTCTGTTTCTACAGCTACTCTTGTGTTTTGTGAGAAAAGAAACATTCAAAATATTCTTACAGTTGGAAAGGGATTTATGAAAAGACAGCTTGCAGCATTAGATGTAAAATACTTCGATAATCAAACACTTCAGTGTTTCCATCTAAATGTGAATTTACTGCTGATGCATAACAACATAGGAAAACAAAACTGATAGTTTTTGCAGTGTGAGTGCAAGTAGAACATGAAACACAGACCAGCAGCATCAATGCTCAGCAGAGATGGGATTTTTCTGTTCAAAGTTGTTGGAGTAGATGACACAAGGCCAAAACACATGAATTTTGTACTGCAGAAGCTTTTAGAGAAACAGTAAATAATGAGACTTGAACCTTAATTACTGTTACATTTAACTACCATCTCTCAGTGTGAAAAGCAGCTGCTAATTGTTACTTAGAAGTCTTTTAATAATTAAAGAGCCTTCTGTGTTGGTGAACTAAAATCCTTGTGGCCTTGTACCAATTTCTCCACTTGAGATGTGACAAAACCCCTTTTTTTTTAAAGGCTGCATCATTAACTATGGAGGGTGGAAGGTTAAAGAGATCTCCACAGCTGGTGGAAGGAAAGGACTATGTCATGGTGCCAGAACCAGTTTGGAGAGCACTTTACCACTGGTATGGAGCAAACCTGTCCTTGCCCAGGCCGGTGAGTTGTGATTTTAGACTCTTTTTAACAAAAATTAAATTTGTCTAGTGGCACGAGGTGACCTCTTACAGTCACCACCTGCTTCATCCTGTGTCTTGAAGAGCCAGCTGGGAAAAAGCAGCCTCCAGACTGGGCCTGGATGGAAAGTTGTGGCTGTTCAGCTGGAGGTTAGCAGCACAGTCCCAGGGGGTCTTGCAGCAGGGCAGAAGTGCTGCTGGTGTTGGCTAAAGCATACAAAAGTAAACCTGAGGTCAGTTGAAAAGGCTTGGCATCAAAACTCTCATCTTCAAAAGCTGAGTTACAGTTAAAAAGCTATAGAATGAGAAGTGGAACACCTGCAGCTCTGCAAACCTGTTCCTTCTCTCTGACAATTTCATGAAGTGGGGGGAAGGCAACAGTTGCTCCTTCAGGTTCAGCAGCACAGAAACACAATGGGCAAAGGTTGGGGAAGAGCTCAAAAGCAGCTGGCAGTGGGTGAATCCAGGAAAGAGAACAGGCCAAGACTCTTCTCTGTCAGAATGGCTGCTCAGGAGCACCTGGGAGCTGGAGCTGCAGGAGTCTGCTCACTTGGAAACATTGGGAACTTCTCCTTCAATTTCTCTTGGGTGTATTTATTCCACAGACTGGTTGGTTTGTGCTCTACCAGGTAGTCCCTTGTAGGAGATGCACTTAAAAAAGGGATATGGGGGGATTTTTGTGCTGGTAGCCATAGATTTTTGGTGGTTGGTATAACAAACATTCAGTGTCACAGATGGGAGAGGATTATCTCTGTGATTTTTGACAATTTGGTCTGTTGGCTCTAGTGCAGACAATTATTTTACAGGGAAAAATCACTGGCTTTTTACCTCCTCCCACACATTCTCCATGGAAACAAACACCTTTCATGATCCAGAAAAGGCCACATCACTTTATACACAAAGTAATGCTTTTTTTTTCCCTCAGAAAATGTCATCATCATTGTTTTTGTTGTAGCTGGAGTTGAATACTGTGGCACTTCAGTGTGGTACGTTCCTTCTCACAGCTTGAGCTGTTTTCTTCTGCTTCACATGGTCACAAAAAGACTGAACATTCCTTCCATTTCTGGTTGTATATTTGGGCAGGTCTAGATGGCAAAATCTGTGTAGAAATGGTGGCTGAAAAGCTGCAAAATATGTTTTGGGGTAATTTCAGCTTTTTCTGTCGACACAGCAAACTGCAACAAAAGTAGATTGCAGCCTGTCTGTACAATATGAAGGTTTTAAGTCAATCCTGTGGTTCACAAAGTTCAACCCAAATGTCTTATCCTGCATTTGTCAGTTCTTTCAACAGCTGTGAAACTTGTATGTGGCAGTATTATACACTGAGTGGAATTAATGAGGTTCATTGTGGATTCACATATATTCAGGAATTCTAGAAAGATTCTTTCCATGCTGTGGTGCAGAGAGTGATGCTGCACTAAATAAGGTGTTTGCTTTTGACAACCTGCAGCTAATAAGCTCCAAAAAGTGCTTAGGAATCAGGAAATTGTCATTCCTGGGGATGTTTGCCTAAAACCCCACGAGAAGTTCGGATTTTTTGTCTCCTCATGAAAGAGTTCGGTTTTTTAACAATTTAATCACTTTTTAATGATTGAATCATTCCTATTCCTTTTGCTACTGCCTCCAAACTCGCAGGATGAATCTCTGAACTGTTCCAAACGTGTTTTGCAGGTGATCAAGAACAGCAAGACCAACGTGCCGGAGCTGGAGCTGTTCCCTCGGTACCTGCTGTTCCTGCGGCAGCAGCCGGCCACGCGCACCCAGCAGTCCAACGTCTGGGTCAATATGGGTATGATGAGCCTCAGAATGTTCCCTCAGCATTTGCCCAGAGGTAACTTAAGACTGCAGCAAGAACCACCACCCCCTGTGCAGTTTCTGGGCCAGCCCAGCTTCCTGCGCTGCGTTTGTGCTTCAGCTCGATCGCCCTGCGGCACCAGCGGCAGGGGAGCGTCCAGGGGCTTCCCCTGCTCTCTCCTCAAAGGAAAAGGCAGCAGGGAGCATTTGCAGGGCTTTCCCCTGCCCTCTCCTCAAGGGAAGAGGCAGCAGGGAGCATTTGCAGGGAAATCAGTTGATTGCCACTGTTATGGGTGAGTTGGGAGTGAGTAATGAGCGCTGCGGAAGCTGAACTGAGCAGAAGAGCCAGAGTTGGGCATTCCCGTTTTGGGAGTGATTCCTGTAGCCATGGAATAGGTGCCTCTGTGCCTTTCTGATACTGCAGTGACACAAGAAATTCAATTAATGCTCAGCCAACTGCTTCTGAGTTACTTGGGCAGCTGGGCTTTGATGCCCAATATTATTTAATGCTCTTCAGAGAGTGATGGAATGAATGGAATATGAAGACTGTTATTTGATGGAGTTCAAAAAGACAATGAATACAAACACCCAGCTAAAAATCTAGTTGTCATAATTGTGGTGGTAATGCTCACCAAAAGATTGTACAAGAGTAACCTTTAGGTTGTGGCTTCACAGTTTCAGCTGAGGTGTTGCAGGATTTGTCTCCAGTTCCCAGTTTGCCTCGCACAAGAGGCTGGGAGGAATCCCTGCTGTTCACATTTGGACACCCATGTCTAAAAATGGGCTGAAAATTCAGTCCTTCAGCCTTGCTGGTGTCAGAATGTGGGTAAAACCCTGATGCAGATGCTCAGTTTTTCACTGCTTTGGTAGGATCTCAGCCCTCTGTGTAGTCAGCAGCTGCCTGTGCCATCGAGTTGTGCTGCACAAACTGCCTCTGCCCAAATTCAGCTTTCCTGCCTGACCTAATCCAAGGGAAACTGCTTTGTTTGGACATCCTAGAATGCCCAAATTCCAATGAAGAGAATCTTCTCATGTGCCAAATTTGATCTTGATTTGGAATTACTTTGCACTGCACTAATTTGATTGTCCAATCTGTTATTAATCTTGTGGAGTTCTCAGATGTGCTTTCTTGCTGTAATCTTACAACTAATCCTCTGATCCTTAATCTCAGAAAAGGTTGTTTTCTTTTAAACAAACTGAGTACTTTGCTTGGTCCACTGAAGCCAGACTGATGCTTTGCTGATTGATAAGGTATCATTTACTCTCTTCACAAATTGCATGTAATCATGTAATACTGCACCTTTTCATGTTGTACTGTTTATTTCATTGTAATCTTTTAACAGTGAAAATAGAATTGTGTCACTTCTCAGGCTACTTAAGTATTGCAGTTGCCCAGTTTGGATTTGGCTGGATAATAAAAGCTTTTCATGTTTGTAAGGGGTGGGGAACTTCTGAATTTTAAACAAAAAAAATCTCAAAAAAAACCCTCTTTAAAATTGGTCTCATCTCTAGTGCAAATGTTTAATTTAAAGATGAGCTCCCATTAGAAAGAGCAACAATCTTGACCAATTAATTTGTTGTTGCAAATGTGAGCTTGTTGAGAGATTTTGGTGGAAATCCCAGGTGTCTTCACAGAATGTTTTGAGGAATTTAGTGTATAAGGAATGTAGTTATTGAGAGTACTTCCATTGTGAGCTGCCATGCTGATTTCATGTGCACAGATCAGCATTTACCCCCACAGAAGAGAGAAAAGGAAAAAAAACCCAGCCAAATTTTTTTTTACCTTATATTTTACTTACAACATTCTCTCAAAAAGAAAATCCTTATGAAATTTTGAAGTTCTTTGTTTTGATAATTCCCTTTGCCTCTCATACTGTGTCTTTAAGAGACAAAAAAATAGTGAAAACTTGGAAAACTCCACTGATTTTTTTATTTCCTATGAGAATCTCAGAGAAGCAATTTTCTACGAGGTTTTGCTAAGAAGGGAGGTATTTTATCTGCTTTGTGACAGCAGATTGGTTGTCCCAAAGGGTCCCTAACAGCTGGGTTTCCACCTAACTCATAAACACAAGCACTACAAGTGTGTAACACTTTTTGCAGAGAGCAGATTCGGTGTGTGATCATTGATGTGACCCCTGGCTAAATCCATTCTCTCACTGAATGCAGGGAATGTCCCCTCCCCAAATGCTCCTTTGAAGAGGGTGTTGGCTTACACTGGCTGCTTCAGTCGGATGCAAACCATCAAGGAGATCCACGAGTACCTGTCCCAGAGGCTGCGCATAAAGGAGGAGGACATGCGCCTCTGGCTCTACAACAGTGAGGTAACCTTGCTCCTTTGCCTTCCTGTCTTTAACTTTTTTATATATGATGTGGTTTTATTCCTTTCCAGAATCTATTAACGACACATGCACAGCAAAGTGGGGGTGGCCATAAAGGTCCTTTCCAGTTGAAGACTCTTGCTGTTTATTTTTCAGAGGTTTTTTGTGCTTTAGTTTCCATTTGAGGTGAAAGGATCCTCCAAGTATTGTACGTGTAGAACTCTTAATTCTGTGATGTGGTTTCTTTTTCTCCTGCAGAACTATCTCACTTTGCTGGATGATGAAGATCACAGACTGGAATACCTTAAAATCCAAGATGAGCAGCATTTAGTAATAGAAGGTAT
The DNA here is from genome assembly GCA_013400495.1 of Nicator chloris. Classification (NCBI taxonomy): domain Eukaryota; kingdom Metazoa; phylum Chordata; class Aves; order Passeriformes; family Pycnonotidae; genus Nicator; species Nicator chloris. The sequence goes on along the minus strand of WAAE01014003.1, from coordinate 411,520 downwards.
AAAAAGTATAATTGACTAGACCTCTAAAAATAGAGATTTGCAGAGGGAACCTATGGGGAGGTGGTGGCAAAGGTAATTTAGGAAAGTTTTACATGTATTTTGTCCCTGTTTTGAAATACATTTGGATCTCTTGTTGGTTTGCAGCAACACAAGATAATAGTGGTGGCTCATGAACTGATTTGTTCAGACCTGGTGGATCCTTATTGAGAATTAGAATAAGCACTGAAAAATTTGCTATTCAACAGCAAAAGCAATCCCAAGGCTGCTTCCTAAAGATGTTCCTGGTGTGGTTGGAGGGTTGCCAGTGTTAGAATGAGTTCCAATAATGATTAGAAACATTGAAATGGAAACTAGCACAAATAATAGCTAGAAGTAAGCACATTTCTAATCCCAAATATTAGAAAATTTTAATTAAACCTCTTCAGCTGTGTAAGCTCTCTGGAGTAAGTAACAATTTTTAAAAACCTCTTTTCTTGTCCTTTTCTAGTTCGAAACAAAGACATGAGCTGGCCAGAAGAGATGTCTTTTATAGCAAACAGCAGTAAAATAGACAGACACAAAGGTGAGTCTTCCACAGAGTCACTGGATTATGATGAGAAGAAAAATCCAAGGAAACAGTCGAAATGTTGAAACAATTCTTTTCAACACAAGTCTTGTTAACATTGGGTGAGGTCTTTAATGCTGCTTTGCTTGGCCTTTATATTGACTTAAATGCTGGAAGTGTGGGAGGGTGGGATTTTTTATTACCTTGGATTTTGTCAAAGCAGGGAACAATTGAGATTTTAACGAATGAACCCAGAATTTTCAGTACCATCATTACCAGTAAATTTTCTGTATGGATTGCTCTGCTGTCTGTGGTGGATCAGACCAACAAAACCCCTCCATTTCTGTGAAGCAGAGTTGAGAGAGCAGATATTTTAAACATCTGCTGCATCCGTGGAGTGTCAGTGAAATTGGTTACTGTGAGAAGATGCTGCTACAACATTCTGAATTTTCTCATCTGCACAACTGCTAAAATGATGGTGTTTTTTGCTCAGTTCCTACTGAGAAGGGTGCCACAGGCCTGAGCAATCTGGGGAACACGTGCTTCATGAACTCCAGCATCCAGTGTGTCAGCAACACCCAGCCCCTGACACGCTACTTCATCTCAGGGAGGCACCTCTACGAGCTGAACAGGTAATTCCTGTGTGGGAACAGTGGCATTTTGGGTGCTGCAACATTTATTCAGGGCTGTCTGCTCCTGCAAGCTGAAATTCAGTGTAAAGGAGTGATTTAAATTCAGTGTTAGCAGCTCTGCAGCAGATACGACGTTCGAGGCATGGAAATACAACCTCTTGTTTCTGGGAGCAGGAAGCCTTTCTGCTTCCTTGTTCATCTCCAGGCTTGAGCTGTGGTTAAATGTTCATCTGGTGTTAATTCCTTTGTGATTTCTAGGACAAATCCCATAGGAATGAAAGGACACATGGCCAAGTGCTATGGGGATTTGGTCCAGGAGCTGTGGAGTGGCACCCAGAAGAACATAGCCCCCTTAAAGCTGAGGGTGAGTTATTCTGGGGTGGAAAACAAGGATTTCTTGGAAAAGCAGAAATTCAGAGCACTTTTTCCTGGTGTTACCCGTATTGGAGCAGTTTGGAGATTGAGTCTTCCCTAGAAGGAGCCAGTGTTCCTCAGACCTGGTGGAATTTGTGGTTATAAGGCCAAAGGAGTTGTGGTCTGATGGAGGTTGTGCTGCAAGAAGTGGCTTTTATAGCCCTTCTTAGGGACAAAAGAGGATGCATTTCCCTGGAAATGAGCTTTTGTTCTGAAAGCAAAGGGGCTCCCTTCAGCTCTTGGCAACTGAATTTGTGTTCATTGACAGCACATATCTCATCTAGAATATTTGGATTTATTTTTACATTTTTTACGTGATATTGAAGTAGTTTCTGCTGTTTTGTTGTTTTGTTTTAATAGTGGACAATAGCAAAATATGCTCCAAGATTTAATGGCTTTCAACAGCAAGACTCACAGGAGCTTCTGGCTTTTCTTCTGGATGGGCTTCATGAGGATTTGAACAGAGTTCATGATAAGCCATATGTGGAACTGAAGGACAGTGATGGTCGCCCAGACTGGGAGGTGGCAGCAGAGGTGGGGCTGCAAATCTTTACCTTTGGGGCTTTTTTTGTGTTTTTTCTTTTCCTTACAGTACTAAGCTGAGAAACTGTTGATGAGGCTGCCTGTGGCAACACTTCTGTGACTGCAGCACCTTCTGGATCTTGTCAGAGCTGTGATTTGCAGAGATAATTTCACCTTTGAGCTGAAAATTAATTTTAATTGTTGTAATAAAATTATGAAGATGATACTTCACAACAATTTTGAACAACTCAAAATTAGGGAGTATGAAAATATTTCAAGGTGCCTGATGAGCCCCTCAGAAACATTTTAAATGCTGTCATACTTTGATTATTGTGTGGAGAACTTCACTTGTGCTGTAACTAAATAATTCCTATTTATTGAAAATTAGGAAGTAACTTTTGTGGAAATAATTTGACTCCCATAGGCAAGGGAAACTTTGAAGACCAATGAGGTAGTCTCCAGTTTCTAACTCTGTGTTTTTGTTTTGTGCTTCATTTCAGGCCTGGGAAAACCATCTGAGAAGAAACAGATCCATTGTTGTAGATTTATTTCATGGGCAGCTGAAGTCACAAGTGAAATGTAAAACTTGTGGGCATATAAGTGTTAGGTTTGACCCTTTTAATTTTTTATCCTTGCCTTTGCCAATGGACAGCTACATGCACCTAGAAATTACAGGTGAGTGGTGTAAATGTGTCATTCCTAAAATAAAATCTAAGTGGAACAGCTATAAAACATGTAATTTTGTTTGTGTTACTACTTACTAAGAATAATACAGTCCTTTTCATATAATAGAGTGCAAGAATTTTCATTGGAGCACAGGTAAACCAAGATAAAACATTTAGAAACAGAAAAGGGTGGCCCATCTTCAGTCTCCATTGAAGGATTTAATGCAAAACCTTTTTCAAATGGAGATTTGGAGAACTTACCTGCTGTTCCCTCTTGTGGAGGTTGTCCTAAATCTGCCCCCAGAGGAAAAACAGGGGCTGGGGGAAAAATGCAGTATGGGTCATGAGCTGTGGATGGCTGGAAAAGAGGCAAAAGGAAAGATGGTAAAAAAGTGAAACAAATTCTACTTCCGATGCAGCAAGAGATTTTCTGACAATGTGACGTTGCCTGCAGACCTATGTAATTGACTGGGAAAATAAAATAAATCATCCATACAAGTTGGGGAAAAATATTTTCCAATAAGTAGGGAGCTGTAATGTATTATTGTCATTAAAACTTGCCTGGGTTGCTGAGCAGGGTGTTTCTTTTCCCCTTTAAAGTAATTAAATTAGATGGTACCACTCCTGTTCGATATGGGCTGAGATTGAACATGGATGAGAAGTACACAGGCTTGAAAAAACAGCTGAGTGAACTCTGTGGCCTCAAACCAGAGCAGATTCTGCTTGCAGAGGTGCACAGCTCCAATATAAAGGTAAAAAGAAAACAAAGATTAATTATTGCTGCAACATGCTTTGGGTGTTTTTGTTACTTCTTTATTATCTTTAATATTTAAACTTGGCTTACATGAGCTGTGAAATAATTTAACTAAAAGTATGATAAAAAATCAGTTTACTTCTCTCTCTGTTTGAACTTTTACTTCATTCTTAAACAGTAATTTGGCTTGCTGTAAATAGATTGCTAATGATATGTTTAGGAAAAAAAAATCTTAAGGTTATAAATCTCAAGTTAAGGTACTGTGATGAGTTTAAACACTGTCAAGGCATCAGGACCATAAGTAATGACTGGCTTCCAGTGTGCATGGATATTTCCAGGTGGATTTTTTTGCTGTAGCTTAAAAGTGCTTGAGATGAGAGGAGATGAGAGGAGATGCTCTTGGTGTGTTCGGAGAACCACTGATAACTCCTGCAGAGGGCTTGGGTTCCTTTGTTCTCCTGGAGAGGTGTAAGGTGGCAGATGGGAGGGAGAGAGGAGCTGATAAACACGCTTTGCAGAAGAACAGAACATTTTGGTCACAGATCAAGGTATCCCAGTGCCTGAGCAGCTTTCCCTCTCTCCTGAAGAACTTCCCTCAGGACAACCAGAAGGTGCGGCTGTCCGTGAGCGGCTTCCTGTGTGCGTTTGAGATCCCCATCCCGGGCTCCCCCACGTCAGCATCCAGCCCTGTGCAGACAGGTGAGACAAAACCCTGCTTTTCCTGCTGATTTCCACTGCACAGTCTTGAGAAGCCCAGGACTGAACTTTACCACGAAGCGAGGCTCACAGAAAGGCCAAGTGCGGGTGGCGCTGGGAATCCACACGGGATAAGGACAAAACCCCCGAGATCAGCCGGGGTTGCTGTGGGTGATTGACAATTGAATTGTCTGCCTGCAGAGATCTCAACTGGGCCATCAGCCAACGGAGCCCCCAGCATCCTGATGAACGGGGACGTGTCCAAGCCCAGCCTCATTGCCAATGGGATGCCAAACACGGTGGTGCCGTGCGGGACGGAGCGCAGCCCGCCCGGCTGGCCCCTCAACGGCCACGTGGCCTCGCTGTGTGACAGCCCCTGCACAGGATACATCATTGCAGTGCACAGGAAAATGGTCAGTGGCCTTGCACACTCGGAAGGAAAGTTTAGAAAAGCTGAGATTTTTTGATGTCCGTGTGATAATTCTACACATTTATGTTTGACATGGTCAGATAACCTCGCCGTAGTATCATAAAATAGAAACGGTTTTCAAATCATCAAAATTTACAGTATTTAACGTTGGAATTAGTCGGTTTAATACAATTATTGACTAATTTTAATTGCCAAGGCCTGAAATAAGTCACAAGGCCAGCAGTGCAGGTGATTATTGTACTGTGAGTCAATGCACCTTCACATCTGACTCCTCCTTTTGCTCCCCCCAGATGAGGACAGAGCTGTATTTTCTCTCATCCCAGAAGAACCGGCCCAGTCTCTTTGGAATGCCATTGATAGTTCCCTGCACGGTTCACACACGGAAAAGGGACCTCTATGATGCTGTGTGGATCCAGGTTTCCAGGCTGGCCAGCCCCCTCCCTCCTCAGGAAGCCAGTAACCATGCACAGGACTGGTGAGTTGGGCACCTCAGCCTGGATCTGAGTTAGAATACACTGCCTTACACTTGCTTGCAAGATTTAAAACTGTGTTCATTTGATTTCTCATAATAATGGCAGTAATTAAAATTAAATCCTTTTTAGTACAGTTAAATGTAGCTGCACTTAAATGTTGGCTTCATTCTTATCCAGTGATTGATAATTATTTATATCTGATGAATTTAAGCCACGGAAAGGCAGCTTTTAATAGTCAATTGTAACCAAAATTATCATTTTGAGGGTTTTCTTTAAGTAATCATAACAAGCCCAGTGAAGGGAGGCAATTGCAGTGAGAGTGCTGCTGTTTGATGTTGTGTTCTCCTCTATTTCAGTGATGACAGCATGGGGTATCAGTACCCCTTCACCCTCAGGGTAGTTCAGAAGGATGGAAATTCTTGTGCTTGGTGCCCATGGTACAGGTAAATGGTCCTTTTTTCCATTTACAGCAGGGAATCACTCCAGCAAAAAGGTAATTTATGGTAATGGGTCTGTGGTACATTTCAGACTTCAGAGGTAATATCAAACAATAAGAATCTGGAATGTAATTTCACCAGAATTCTCTCCAGGCAGGCTTGCACTGCAGCACAGCTTTTATGACTTACAGAGCTGAAAGTTCTGCTGCCACAGAAACTTTAAATTAAGAGACAGAAATGAGATTATCCAAAAGCTGTTAACTCCTTAAAATATTCTGTGTGCAGCCTTGTATGTCCACAGACTTACATGGTTTGGGGGGATCCACAAACCCAAAATCTTAGATGTGATTCATCTACCCCTGTGAGTTCCTTGCCATTTGAAGGGTAAGATCTAAAATGGGCAATAAGAAATTCACCCTGGAAAGATGCTTGGAATTTTCCATAAATAAAGACTTGCTAATGAAAATTCCAGACCCTTGCTGGAAGGTGTTCAGGCCATAAACTAATTTTTTAAAAAGTGTTTTGTAGCTCTTAGGATTAGTTATCATGGCAAAATGACTTGTGGAGACAGAGCAGTGGAGTTTTTGGGGTCGTAGCTGAATTTGGTCAGCACTGGATCATAATGGAATGGGAGGGACCTTAAAGATGATCCCATTCCAACCTCATTCCGTGGGCAGGGACACCTTCCACTGGGTCATGTGCAGGCAGATGGTGGAGCTCACCCAGCTGCTTCCATTTCTCACCCTGGTAGAGTTTTGCAGTAAAACCACAAATAACTGAGCATTGCTGCAGAAAAATGTCTCACACCGAAGGCAAGGCCTGGAGGGTGCAGAGCACACAAAACAAGGGGCAGAACTGAATTCATGCAGAAGTGATTGGACACTGGACTGAGCACATCCAACCTTGTTGTTCCAGATTCTGCCGTGGCTGTAAGATTGAGTGCACAGAGGACAGGGCTTGTGTGGGCAATGCCTACATTGCAGTGGACTGGGACCCCACGGCGCTGCACCTGCGCTACCAGACCTCGCAGGAACGGGTAAAACCCCACCTTGGCTCTTTGTTAGCACCCCTGAAACACCACCCATTGCAGCCTTTTTTAGTGATTTGATGCTGCTTCTGTCCGTTTGCTGTTAAACCAAAGGCTGCAGTCGTGGGGCAGTGTTTTCTGGAGAAATCGATGTCTTGGTGTTAGACCTCTGATGTGGTCTAATGGTGTGGAAGGGAAGCTTTTAAAGAACAACAGCAGTGCATTTGCTGTCTGTTGGGAGTTGCTTTTAAGCTAGTCAAGATCTATAATAATAATATATCACATAATACATTACAAAATATCTTAATTTGATAAATTTTCTCTAACTATAAACAGTTATGCATGTGAGTAAACCTATTTCCTCATTAAGCCAACAAAACACATCTGAAGGTAAGCCTGTAGCTGAGTTAATCTGGAATAACTGTTCCAATTTGTGAGTTTTATAGATAAAGTTATGCTTTATGGATAATTTATAAGCAGACCCCAAGTATAAGAACCATGATTATTTTTATCTGCCTCTTCATAACTGAAATAAAATTCCTGCTAAAACTTACCACATCTCGTTTTTATCTTTAATTCTGAACAACCCAGCGAAGTTATTTGTGTGATACTGTGAGGAGAGCCCTCCTCTGAGCAGTGTGTGTTGCATTTCCAAGTCAGAGACACTTTTCTCTCCCTTCAGATCGTGGAGGAACACGAAAGTGTTGAGCAAAGCCGCCGAGCCCAGGCAGAGCCCATCAACCTGGACAGTTGTCTGAGAGCCTTCACCAGCGAGGAGGAGCTGGGGGAGGATGAGATGTACTACTGCTCCAAGTGCAAGACCCACTGTCTGGCCACCAAAAAACTGGATCTTTGGAGACTTCCCCCTATTTTGGTAGGATCTTGTGTCATTTTCCTCCCCAGCAGCAAACCCAAAGCACGTTGTTCCCAAATCTGCCAAGTCGCCTAAGATGATTTGCTTTTTTCACCCTCTCAGGTGGGGGCACTGACTGAGTTTGCAGGGAAATAAAGCAAACCTCAAATCCTTTTGAATGTTTTTAGCTGCTGCCTTGCAGGGAATGGTGGTGGTTTGTGCTCTGACACAGTGCTCAGATGGTGACACCATCTCCCCTCTGGTTGTGGAACACCTGCAGTTCTTATTTTTCATACTTTGTAGCTTGTTCAAAACAGACAGTGCTGATCACTGAACTGAGACAGTTGCTGACCACTGAATTGAAGCAGCCTTTGCCATCATTTCCACATGAAAAGATTAGTCTCACGTTTTACCAGGTCGATCCCAAAATCCAAATTGTCACACAGAGCATTATGTTTACTAGCACAGAATAAAATGTGTATGTTTTGGGAAAAACTCTTTAAAGAGTGAAATTACTTACTGGGATGTCATTGTCCCCCCTCTAATAATTTTCTCTACCATGTTTCCTTTTAGATCATTCACCTGAAAAGATTTCAGTTCGTTAACGGCCGCTGGATAAAATCCCAGAAAATTGTTAAATTTCCCAGAGAAAATTTTGACCCAAGTGCCTTTTTGGTACAAAGGGATCCGAGTCATTTCCAAAGGAAGCAGCTCACCCTGCAGGTTGAGAGCCTTCCTGAAGCACGGGCTGGCCAAGGGGACACCAGGAAAACAGATGTGCAGGTCACTGGCACAGCAGGAGAAGGGGACACACTGAACAGGAGTCCATCCTCCCTAAACACTACTGTCCTCAATAATGTCAAAGGTAGGGAATGACTGGGGGAAATTCCACTCAGTGCTTGTGTTTGGAGGGGAAAAATGTTATTATGTACAAAATTGTAATGTTTGGGAGGTTTTTTTTGACAAAGCACTACACTTGGAAACATTTCTTAGTGAATCTTTAGCATATGAAATGAAAGAAAATTCAAGTTGCTTAGAGGGATGTGCTCCTACATAAAAGAATGAAATTTCAGTTTTTAGGTGTATGGATGTGTGTGCACAAAGATAGGGCTTTATTTCTATATATTCCTGATGAGCTGCAGTGAAACAGTGGGGTTTTAATGTTTGGTTATTTAAAAAAATCACTTCCAAACGAAATGTAGACTGTGTTTGTACTCATCTTGGTAATCTCTGTGCTTTCTGTCCTAGCATCTCCATCCTTGGGGAGGAAAAGTGGAACCAGCTGCCCTTCAAGTAAAAACAGCAGCCCCAACAGCAGCCCAAGGACTTTGGGGAGAGGCAAAGGGCGCCTGCGCCTGCCCCAGCTGGGGAAAAACAAACTGTCCAGCAGCAAGGAAAACCTGGCTGCAAACAGGGACAACGGTGCTGAGCACGAGCAGGGGGACGCTCTGACTAAAGGACAGGCTTTGGGGGGCAGCCAGAGCGAGCTGTACCCCGGGCAGGACAGCGAGGGGGCTCTGGCCAACGGGTACCTGTGGGAGCAGAGCTCACTCAGCAACGGGCAGGGGGAGAACCACAGCGAGGACGACACCGCCGACGACCAAAGAGACGACGTCTGGGTCAACCCCATCTACAACCTTTATGCAATCTCGGTAGGTGGCTGCTCCCCTGCCAGGAAAGCTCAGTTCTCCCCTGCCAGGACTTGCCTCCTTGGGGCACTGCTTTAACCAAATGCCTTTGCTGGGCTCGTGCCAGCACAGGCATCTGTGGGGAGGGGGAGCAAAAGTCAGTGCAGTAAATTCGCCATGAAACTGGGGATGAATCAAGTCTCTGCTAGTTTGTTCTCCTTGTGTGTGTAAATTAGCTCCAGCTGTCCAGATTGTCATGATGGCTCACTCACAGATAATGAACTTGGGAATCATTCATTGGATGTTTGATCCAGGATTTCTTCTCTTCTTCATTTTCCTCAGTGCCATTCAGGAATTATGGGAGGGGGTCATTACGTCACTTACGCCAAAAACCCGAACAACAAGTGGTACTGCTACAATGACAGCAGCTGCAAGGTAAAGCACTCCTTTTCCTCATTATTTCACATCATTATTCTAATTGTTTCAAGTAATTTTTTGCCTTGATTACCCAGAGCTAAACAAATTTAGAATGGGAAATTCTAGCTAAAGAAATTTTAGCATCACAGAATGGTTTGGGTTGGAAGGAACCTTAAAGTTTGTCACATTCCACCCCTCTGCCCTGGGCAGGGACACCTTCCACTAAATCAAACATTTGTGGAGAGCTGCTGGTTGAAATCAGGAGCATCTCCAAAGCTGCATCAGATAAATATTAAGATTATTAACTGAAATTGTATGTGAGGTTTTTTCCAAGGTAACATCTGTTCATCAGCTGCTCCCACAGTTAGGGGAAGATGCTTATTTCATACAAAGATGGAGAAATGACTAAGAATGGAAAGCCAGGAATACATTTCCATGATGGCAGCAGTTTGTATTCAGTTGGTGAATAACTCAGCTCTGACACTTCTGAGTATTTGCATTCATCACTATAAAATTGTCAGAGTTCCCAAATAATTCATGGAGTGAGATAACAAAGAGGGGAGACAGAAAACAGAAAAGAGGGGATTCCTTGTGTTACACTCAGTTAAAAATACACTTTTTGGGGCAAGGGTGTGTGGTTGAAGTGCCACAGTTATCCCACGGGGTTTTTCCGGGCGTTTTCCCTGTGTCAGGAGTTGCACCCGGACGAGATCGACACGGACTCTGCCTACATTCTGTTCTACGAGCAGCAGGGGGTGGACTATGCCCAGTTCCTGCCCAAGATCGATGGCAAGAAGATGGCAGACACGAGCAGCATGGACGAGGACTTCGAGTCCGACTACAAGAAGTACTGCGTGCTGCAGTGAGCCCGAGCTGCCACGGGCTGAGGGAGAAACCCTGGCATGTGCCCTGGGGGAAGGCGTGACTGAGACAGAGAGCAGCTGGTGGTTGTCATTGTCCCCTGTGAGCTGAAAGCACAAAAAGAGCCCCCTGGTTAAGCAGTTAATATCCAGTAGTATAATTTTGTTCTGTTTTCTCACTACATGCTCGAAACGTTTCTGATGTTGGACATCTGAGACTGCCACTGGCCTTTAAATCCAATGGTTTGAGAAAAGCCAACTAGGACCAAATAAGAGCTAAATTAAACATCCAAATAAGAGCTAAACAGAGTAGTGTAGAGTTTACCAACTGTTCTAACACCCCCCGAGGCTCTCGTTAGGTTTAAGGTAACGGGGAAAAACAATTTGTAGTGTTGTCTTTGGACAACATGATATTGCTACCTCCTTTTTCCTGCAGTTTTATTGCATTTTATTGGCAAAACAGGGAAGGCAAGAGAAGGAAAAGTGCAAAAATGGAAACAAATTACTGTCGTGGGGAAGAGAAATTTCCAGTTTTGCCACCACTAATGTGTGTCAGTTGCTTTCTTTCTGTATGTTGGGAGCACAACCAAATCATCATTTGAGAAGAGATTAATTTCTACACTTGAATGGTTTATTACACTTGTGTTTTCTCCATGTGTTGGCTGTGCAGATCAACATGTTTCAGGAATGGCTTTTCTGCCTGAAGAGTGCTGGCTCAAACTTCCGAGCTGCCTCAAGAAGAAACTTCAGGTTGGAGAGAGTAGTTGTGATTACACTCACGGTGTCTTAACAAGTGCACATTGCACAAAACGTTCCCAGCTCTTGGAAGGAGAGATGCTTGAGCTTATGGTTCATGACTGGTGTTGCTTTTGAAATTTGCACTTTTGAAAATGCATCTGATTCAATTGAAACCCACAGTTTGTTTGGTTTTTCTGTTGTTGTTGTTGTAAGGGCTCTGGAGCGAATGGCTGTGAATATCCACTGTGTATTTCAGAGGCAGAAGCTGTGGTTGTCAGGTAGCTGTCGTAGCATTCATGGATGGAGGGGTTTTTTTATTGGTTTCCTAACTCAGTTTCTCGTTTTCAAAATGTGGTTGCCTTTTCAAATGATCTTTTTTGTTTGTTTGTTACACCAGGTTATGCAAATACTTGCAATTAAACCAGACTTGCTTTCCATGCCCTTGCAACGTGCTCTGTAATTCAAGGGGCTTCTTGCACGAGGGGAAGTGTGACTGAGTCTTAGCAGAAACTGGAAAAAAAAGAGGGTTGTTTTTTTGAGCAGGCATTTCTTCAAACGTTTTCAGTGTTAAATTGTTTGCATATCTGAATGAAGATAAAAAAATTCACTCTTTTGGCCTTTTGTTCTTCAGCTGAGCTTAAGCAGCTTATTAATTTTGTTGTCCATCATCTTCCCAGTTCTCTAGACTTTTGTACCTTCACTAACAAAACTGTTACTCACGTGGTTCTCTGTGATTCATGTTTGGATTCATTTTGGGGTGTTTGACAAGAATGCCAAACCTTCAGTGAGTTTATCGTTTCCAGGAGGGTTTGGGGTTTATCCATTTAAGAAATGGTATCAGCTGGTCTGGCTGTCTTTGCTCAGGCAGAGCCCTCCCAGCCTTTGGAGGTTGTGCCTCTTTGGGGACAGCAAATCTGTTCCAAAAATGAGTCTTGTCTTACCTGTCAGGTGTTGCTCCTTATCCTCTAGGGTCTCTTATCTTTAAAGTGGTCTGAACATTGAGCCTAAAGAAAAGCAAACATGACTTGTGAATTTCTAGGTTAGAAGCTTTTTCAACACCCACTTGTCTACTCCTCCCTCCGCAAACTCCATGAGAAGTGAAAGATTTTCAACTGATTTACTTTAAAATGTTTTATTTAAGCAGGTAGCACAATCTACTAATGTTATTTGATCTTCTGTGTTTGTTACATTGGTTGTAATTAATTTTTTAAATTAAATTAATTCAAGAATAAGTAGTAAATTTATTAAGTTAACTATTAACTACATTCACCTTGTAAATTATTGTATAAAACTTATTGACAATGCACTGACTTTAGAAAGATGTTCATGTACATAAATGCCTTGTAAATAAAATAGTGTTGATGTACTGGAATATGAGCTGTATTAAAACAAAGGTATTGGTAATTGTATATGGAGTGAACCTGTTTATCTGTAACTATATTATTCAAACAAATTAAATACTGTGGATGCAGATGAAGTGTCACTTCTTGTCAGATAATTTTTAATAACTGTTTTCCTGCTTTGAAGTGTCTGTGCTGCTTCCATGAAGCTTAAATGCCTTTGCCAATTCAAAAGCTGAAGCGTGGGCGTGCATCCAGCAATTCTTTGCAGCTTCTTCACTGTTTACAAAAGGTAAGTTGGGTATTTTGTTGATGATAATAACACTCATTACTTGAAAACAATCCATGTCAGCAGTGAAGTGATCCCTCAGGTACAGGAAGGCTTTGCTCTGGTGTCTTTGGACAGGATCTGCAGGTACCTGATGTGCAGTCCTGGTGCCTGAGGTGTCCCTGCTGCAGCCAGAGCTGTTTGCCCACGTAGCTGTGACTGCAGACAGTGCTGCCCACTTCCCCTGGGCAGCCAGGGATGGGAGAGCCCTGCTGCACTCACAGCCCTGCTTTTCTCCAAGCAGGAAGTGGATCTGGTTGAGTTGGCAACCAGACCAAAGTCTGCACAGAGCTGATGTCAGGAGCACGCATCACCTCGGCTCTTGAGGCACCGTGGTGATGTTTAGCTGGAAATGAACCATTGTTCTGATTTTATGGCCCCTGAAGATGCCCAGTGGGTGTTTATCCAAGGATTAGCACGCACCACCATCCCCAGAATGTCTCTGCAAGTGAAGCCATCTCTGGCTGGGATGGGAGTGTTGGTGCAGCACGGAGTGGTGACACCTTGCTGGTGATCAGCTCTCGAAGCATTGGTCATTCTTACCAGGTGTGGTCACCCCACGGTGTCACTGGAGTCCCTTGGGCATTTGCAGTGTTGAAAATTTAATTTCAATATAAAGAATATGGGCTATAGTAGTTCCTGTCGTGAATTTTCCTCTGTTAAGGCTTTGAAGTACTGAAAGTGGAATTTAAAAGGATGAAAAACACTAATTACCGAGGATGTTCATACATGCTGCTGTCAGTGGTAAAGCTTTTGTTGGTTCAGGAGTGCAGCAGGGGACATTGAAGAGATGAAGGCACCACATCCCTGCCCAAGCTGCAGCCATTTGCTGCTGCTGAATCCCTTTGACTTCCCAGATCAGCACTGTGCAGGTCTCATAGGAGGGCTCAGAAATGAGCAGAGCCCATTTTGTGAGGTGGGAGCAGTGGGAAATGAGCTGTGCTGGCATTTTCCCTGGCCCCTTTGTGTGTGTGGAGTGCTGGAAGCACCTGTCCTGCTTTTGGGGTGGGTCAGCCAGACTTCTGCAAACCTGGGGTGACTTTTGCTGCTTCTCCTGGGAGGGAGAGGAAGGACACAGCAGGGACAGCACCTCGTGTGCCAAACCCTCTTGCTCCCCGCAGAGAGAGGAGAGGGATGGATGCACCAACCCTGCAGGGCCCTGCTGCCCACAGGAGTGATCACTGTCCCTTCCCTGCCCTGAAATCCCAAATCCAAAGGCATTTTCCATCCTGATCCGAGTGTTGGATCCGTTCTGGAGCTGCTGTTCCAGCCAGAGTGCATCTCCCTGTGCTCCCCTGGGCTGGCACAGGAGGCTCCATCCCTGCTTTTCCCTGTATCTCAGTATCAGAATATCCCAGACTGATCTGTGAGCTGTGATCATGTCCTGAGAACGTGCTGGGCTCCAGGCACAGCCGCTGGCCCGGGGCCCGGAGCATCCACGTAGATATTAATTACATTAATTATACCTTTTGTTACCCTTTTTCCCTCAGGTCCAGTAAATTGAAGCAAGAAGTGAGTAAAATGCAGTCATCCATGCTTGCTGATTTATCGTTTCAGGAAAATAAAAACCTGTCAGGAGCTGGGGAGATTGTGCCTTTTGTTTGGGACAAGCCTCCGGCTTCCTCGATCGTGTGTAAAAGATTTCCTGTTTGTGAAAATGAAAAGCAATGTTTGATAAGGTCCCTTCAGCAAAATGAATCACAGAGGAGAAAATAGATGAAGGATGCTTCTAGATTTGATAGAAATTAAATTTTGCTGGGAGTTGTGAGCACAGAAAACCAATGAGGAAAACTTAGGGCGAAATACAGCTTTTATTTATATTTAGGGTCGTTTCAGACAGATCTGGTGACTGAACCTCACCCAACTTTTAGCAGTGCACTTAAGACTCGTGGTGGGAGCACAGAGATGTCCCCAGGTGGGTCACAAGCTGCTTTGGGTGGTCAGAGTTCATGCACTTCCCTCCCTGCAAAAAAAAAATAAACAGCAGCAGATGCTTCAGAGCCTTTGTCAGTGTTTGTGTGAGCTGGCACTGCAGCACTCCCTGTACTCTGAGAGTTTTTATCTCAGTGCTGCTGAAAGTTTTTTCAGCATTAGATTTTTATTGGGTGCAAAGTCCAAATGAAGTGGCTGAGAGAGCTGTGGTGTGTGGTGACTTCTTTAAGGATTTTGGAAATGCTGCCTCTAAACTGCTGTGAACATTCTCAGTGTTGTTCCTCAGCTCTGTGTGAGCTTCAAATCCGGTGTTTTTCCCTGATGCTGAACATGGGAAGCACAGGGAGCTCCTGAGGCCCTTACCAAGGTAGTATTTTGCATTGAACTATTGAATCCCAAGTTCTCTCTGGCTCTTCTCCAGCTTCTTATTCCCTCAAAGTACCTTGCAAATTACATTGCCTTTACACTGTGAATTTGAGAGGTTTTGGTCAAACTGAGGTTGAAGAAAGGAAGTAAGCCAACAAATAAATTGGAAAGGTGGGGGATTATATGCTGTGTTTGGAGTCCATCAAAAGGTTTGAGGCAGCAGGATTGGCTCAGTCTTTACATCACACAGAAGTTTGTCCAGGAACTGCTGCATCTCTGGGAAATCTGGTTTAAAGTTTGTTGGAAAGTGATCTAGAAAGCAGAGTTTGGGCTTAAATCTCCTGTATGTTTAATATGCAATGAAATTGTGCCCTCACCTAACGCAGCATTTTGTTGGGGAAGATATTTATGTGTCTTGTAAATAAACCTTGGCCTCCCCAGGAGAAGCTGCAGGAAAGCTGGAGCGTGGGTGTTGGTTGGGAGCTGGATAACAACAAAGGGAAGCTGCTGCTGCAGGGCCAGAAAAAAGGATCCAACACCAGCACCGGCAAATCAAACCCCTTACAAATGGTGTTTGTACTGTGATGTTTGGAGTAGGGAGACAATGCAAGGAACAGGGTGATTACAGAGCTCAGCCCGGACATTGTGAGGCAGATCCCTCCTCCAGGGGCTCGGGTGACAGGGTGACAGCTGTCCCCTGCTGCCGGGGGAGGGCAGAGGGCGTGAGGGGCTTGTCCAGAGCAGCTGTGGCTGCCCCTGGATCCCTGGAAGTGTCCAAGGCCAAGCTGGAACAGGGCTTGGAGCAGCCTGGGATGGTGGAAGGTGTCCCTGCCCATGGCAGGGGCGGGATGAGGATGTTTAATGTCCCTTCCAGCCCAAACCTGGGATTCCAAGAGAGGGAGGAAGAGCTCAGCAATGGGGCAGGATGAACATACCCCAGTGTGATGCAGACTCAAATGTTTAGGCATACTTGGCAGGAGCAGAGCCTTTAAACCTGGGCTGTGATGATCCCGCTGAGCTCAGCTCTGTCAGGACACAGCTGGGGCTCAGCCCCAGCCCCCCCAGTTCAAACCAGCCCGGGGCAATTGCAGAGATCAAGGCTGAGCTGACTGAAGTCGGAGCTCTGGGGCTCAGCACTTCATGGCAGGGGTGTTTTCAACCAGGACTCAGTGCTGGAGGTTTGTGTTCAGAGCCCCCAGCAAGCAGGACAGAAAGGTGGATGAATTTTGTTCTGTGGTGCTTTCCTTCTGATATGGAATAAACCCCCCTTTAAATCAAAGCCATTCCTGTTGTATCCAAACGCTCCTTGAAGGGGCAGGAAAGGATTCCACACGGGTGCTGCTCACTGGCCACGGGCACACGCTCGTGTTTGTGACCTTGCTCGGGAGCGAACGCGTTGGAAATGTTTGCCTGCCATGTGGCCGTGCCTTTTTATCTGCAGGTTTGATTATATAAATGTTCCTGTTTAAAAGAGACACGCCAGGGAATAAACCTCTGGGCCCACAGACTCTTTGAGCACAGGCAGCCCCAGCATCTAACTGGTAACAAAGAGAGTTGGAGTGGAAGCTTTTTGATAAAGAGTTGGCAGCATATCAGAGGAGCAGCTTGGCCACGAGATGTGAGCAAGGATGTCACACTGGGTGTTTAAACTTCTTACCTTTCCTTCCAATTCTTTCTTATTTTTTCTTCCTTTAAATGATGATGAATGAATTGTAAGAGGGAAGGTGATTGTTTTCAGTGTGTATGTGTTCAAATAGTGGCTCCGTTAAAAAAAGTCATTAAATTTGGATTTTAACAGAATCCAGAGATCTGGCTGCTCTAACTGCAGTTTGAGTAGTAAGAATTAAGAGTGACCTGAAGAATGATCAGCTTTTAGCACAAAATCTCTTGTTTAACTGATCTAACTGGGCCCAAAGCTCTGGCTAGAATTTAATTTTTTTTCCATGAGAGTGGCAGGTGCTGCAACACAGCAAAAGCCAAGCTGAGTGTGAGGAAGGGTAGAGTTCAAATCAACAAAATACACTTGGGGATGACTAAAGGGAGGTGAGGGATAGAACACAGATGTGAATTTCCCTTCTGAACATCTTTGCCTGCCTTTGGCTGCTGGGCTTTGATGTGGCAGAGCACAAAGAGACTGCTCCTGTACCTGAGCTTTGTGTTCCAGACAGAGCCCAGCCAGGTTATAAATCTGTAACGTTGCACTTCACCTTTTGTGTCTTGCTTAATGACCTTTTAAAAATAAATGCGGGATGGCTGAGGGGAACAGGATCAGTGGTGGAAAAGCTGACACGTCCGCAACCTGAGCTCTGATCCCTCTGATTGCTCCAGCCCGTTAAACAAAACTTCTTTTACTTTGTGCTTAAAAAAAAAAAAAATAAAAGAGGGAAAAGGGGGACAGGGAAGGGTTTTCTTAGCTGGGTTCTCTGTCTCAAACTGCAGCTGTAAAGTGCTTTGCTGAGGCAATGCTGCATGGAGTTACCTGCCTAAAGAACAAGGGTGTAGTCACCCAAATATCAAAAGATACTCTATCTGCTATTTCATTTTCATGGAAAACTGCTGTTTTAAGGGGCTTTTGCCCCTTTGGAAGTGTCATCCTTCATTTCTCTTGCATAAAAATGACCATTTCATATCCTCATCAGGCTCTTGTTCTGTTTCCCGCAGTACTAAATTTAATATGCCCAGCCATAATATAAATAAATGTCTGATAACTCTTACTCAAATCCATGAAAATGTATGTTATCCCTGAGGAATATCTTTCCATAAAATGTCCTCCATTTGAATGCAAGGAAAACTGCAGTTTCCCACCATTTCAGACCGGGACAATAATTTATTTTGGTGATGATTATAGTGGATATTTTTGATTCATGTGTACAATAGTAAAACTGACACTATTTTCTTTTGTTTGTGTATTCTGCTTAAAATAAAAGATTACTCCAAAGGAAGGCATTTGAGGAAGACTGCTTGCAGAGAGAGGCCAGATTTATTTTGGCTGGCCGTGCTGTCCTGCTGGACAACAACCTGCACCATTCCCAGTCCTTCAACCCCTCTCAGATTTTTTTTGTTTTGTGCCTTCGCCACAATAATTTCCCTGCAGAATCCCTCCGGGAGCTCAGCTGACTGATATTGACAATCCCTTGCAAGCTGTACCAAAAAACTTTCCAGCAATTTTACTGCTTAGGATTCCCCAAACATCTGGAACACCAAAAGCTGAGTGTGTTGTGGGCAGGTCGTTTGTATTATCTTTAATTTCTGCAGTTGTGCTGTGGCCTATTTGGGATTTTATGTCTTTTGCTAGGGCCCTAATTGAATTTTTATTTCGGAATATTGCTGTTTCCATCTAATCTTTGCAGTTTCCTCGTGTGCCTGGTTTTTCCCTGGCTGTGCATCCCAGCCTGTGTTGCATCGCTGCTTTGCTCTTACCAGCAGCTGGTAAGGCTGAATTGTGCTGTCATTGCTGGGGATTCTTTTTTAAACCAAAGGGAAAAAAGAAACAAGGGATGGGAGGAGAGGAAATGAATTCCATCTTATTTATCTCGCTGTGCACGCTGGTTCTCTTCTGGAAAGGAACTGAGCTCTGTGAGGTGCTCCTGTGAGCCCCCCGTGTCCCACAGCCCTCCTGGGAACTCCTCGTGTGCTTTGACCAAACCGATGCCTCTTTCCTGAGGCTGGATCCTCCCCGAGGCCATTTAGTGCTCGTTAATCACGGACAGGCAGGAATTGGCTTTTGAAGAAGCTTTACCTGAGGCATTTGTAAATCGCGGCCTGCGCGTTGCCCGGGGTCCCACCAGGCCCTCAGGCCGCAGTCCCACAACAACCCCGCGGCTGCAGCGGGAATCGCAGCGGATTCTTCAGGTATGATCGGAGTGTTCGTGCTTTATGAGCTTTAATGGCCGTTTTCTTTTGGAATCAATCAATCTGGTGCCATCACACGTGCACTCCTATCTGTGGGATCATAAACCCCAGCTTCCCGTTTATGGCGCTGCCACATTAACAAGGGGAACAACAGGAGCCCGTTCCAGGGGGTTCACGTGAGGGACACCAGAGCCCTTTTTGCGGTGCTTGATAAGACACCGTGTTCCTGCCGATCCAAGAGAAAAAAAAATAGTTTAAAAAAAGGGATATAAAACCCTGGGAGTAAATGGAGCCTGGGCAATTTTTCGGTTCCCAGCAGCAAAGTCCTCCTGCACTGAGGACTGAGCTGTCTCCACGTTCCTGGGGCTGTCCCAGCTCCCAGTGCCCGAAATGTTTGGGCTGTGCCGATGATTTGGAGCCCTGAAATTCCCCGAGGAGATGGAAAGGGTGAATCCTTCTTTTTCTCGGATGTGTTTGGCAGGAAAGGCTGCACAGGACGTGGGGCATCGTCAGTCACAGAGGGGCTCAGCTCAGCTCGGAGCTTCAGCACCTCCACGGCGGATTTTTTATCTGCTCTTTTAAGATTTAAACTCCTTTTGTTTTCCTCAGGGAGGTCACTGCTGCTCTACCAGGATTATTCTTATGTTTCCCAGTGGCTGCTGGGCTCCAGGACATGAACCATTATGTTTTATTGCCCGTAAGAAAAGCATTTTGTGTAAAGCTGAGAGCTCCGTGCACCACAAAGTCCAACGATTGTAGGCTTACAAAGATACTGCACTCTTGATAGGGATTGTCTATGATTTATTTAGAGTTTAATCTCGACATCAGCACAATCAGCAAAATGTAAAACTTGTCTGCCTTTCTTTCTCTCTCATAAATTCTTCATAACCACCCCCAATCTGCAAACTCATCCATCAAGGTCTGGGTGTGCTGGGAACGAGGAGCAGCCCTGCTCAGGTGGGGAGGGAAGGGTGGTGCCATTGGAAAGGTGATTCCACTCGCTGGAAACCAACAGATTTTTGTGTGGCAATAAAAACGAAGGGCAAGGGAAAAGTTGAGGTGGCTTGGAGTGGCTGATGGGGAAACAACACTCATTAAAACAGCGTCAGTTGTTTGGGTTTCTTTTACGGCAAACACTATTTGAGTAGTGGATGTCTAAATCACTTCAGAAGATATCAGTAGGTAAAAGGTAATAAAATAACCCAAATTGATTGCCATCTTATACCCTTTATGATGTAACTTTAAATGCAAATTGCATGCAACGGCAAGAAGGCAAATAAAGTGCCAAAGGCATTTCAATTAATTGCTGTAGTTAATTACACTCATAATTTTACTTGTGTGACTAATTATAATCAGGTTTTAGCGGTGTATATGGATTTATTTCTGGTACTAAAAGCCCCAAACAGCAGGTTATTTTTAGGAAATGCATTTAAACCTCATAATGAAAACTGCATGCTCCTATTCTCAGCAGTTGTCTTGAAGGAGCTGTGTCTGTTCAGGAGGAGTTTGGAGGAGATCAGGAAGGAAAAGTGTCCTGGTTGAGGTCACTGTGGCCCTGCTGGGCCTCCAGCTGGGGTTTCATTGCCTTTTCCACAGGTACACATAATTTACCAGTAAATCCTACATTTCCTTTCTTTAAAAATCCAATTTACATATGATTTTCTCCCACACAAAGCATTTTCCACAGCCATTTCAGCTCCCAGGTCATTTGTTTTTCTGTCATTGCAGAGTTTTTAAATCCCACCTCATTTTAGTTCTTCGTGGAAGAAAATCACCAAGTCCACTTTTAACTCTATCAAAAAGAGCCTCCCATCTCCAAGAGTAATAATTTTTCATGGAATCATTTATAGACTAATAGAAGCATTTTGGTTGGAAGAGACCTTTAAGATCATTGAGTCCAGCTGTGATTTTTGGGGTGTTGCTTCTGGGCAATGGGATTGCCCAGGGAAGGGGTTGATGTTACACCTGGTATTTATTAGACTCCAAGCTTATTAAACTCTAAAACAAGGAAGCATTTTGGTTGGAAGAGACCTGGCTTCTCTGGTTTTTTTGTGGGTTTTTTTTTGTTTTTTGGGGGTTTTTTTTTTGGCTACAGGTGGATGAATGGATTTTTTACATGGATTTGCTGTGTGACATCTTTTTAAGGGGGAGGGTGCTGGCAAGTGCTGTTTTCCCTGTGGAATCCACATCTGGATGGGTGAGGAAGGAAAAGGACAAAGGAAAAACCTTAATCCTTCTCTCCCAGCAGTCACAGAAAACTAATTTTGTCCAGACAAGTGCATTTTGAGCTGGTGTTTTGTCACAGGAGGAGCTGACTGTAAGTGGAGTTGCCAAATTCATCAGAATTCTTTGTGGGTAATGTAAATACATTTCTTGTGAGTAATGGTCTGGTTTCCTTGTCTCTTTGTCCTTCCTGAGAAAAATGTTTTGCTGAAAACACATTGTAGTAGGAATTTTTTTGTGCCTGCCCCTGCTGTCACCCCCTGATGACTGAGAAGGAGCAGTGCCTTCACCTCTCACATCTCCAGAGGCTGCTCTCAAACTAAGGTGCAGCCCAAAGCTGGGAAAGGATTGCTTTTGGATGGCTTGTACAACGCCCTGTTTGTTTGATTTGTTTTAACCCCAATTTTAATTGCCAGTGTTGTTTCATTTTCCCTGGGACTGCAGCTTTCAGCCCCACAGTCATCAGCTCTGGCTCCAACATATGTGAAATGTATCAGTGCAGTTCTGTGCTAGCCCTTCTGGACATGGGAAAATAATGTTCCTGCTGGATCCTTCCAAATGCTTCTGTTCCTCCCCCCACCCTTTCCTGTACCATGCCTTGGCTATTTGTCCTTCAGGAGTGACTGTCATTTCCTGGTGTCTTCACAATAAAAGAATTTCATGCCAAATGTCGCCGAGACAAAATTCCTGAAAACCAGCACCTCAAGTTACCTGTGGAACAGCAAATTGCTTTTCCATAACCATGCTCACAAAGCAAATCAGTTGTCCCACTCGAAGCCTTCTTGTCTTTTCCTGCTTTTTCCTGGGAATAGCTTTTGCTGGGAGTTTTTGTTTATTCCCTGCATTAATGCTGCTCCTTGTCCTTGTCACCTCCTGCCCCAGAGCAGAACCTGGGTGCAAAGAGGGGCCAGAGGACAGGCTGGTCTCAACCCCTGTGACAGGAGCAGATGCAGCATTTCCCTTTTCCTTATAGCCACAGCACTGAGCCACGCAGTAAAAACACTGATCCTAGTCCAGGGAGATTTTATTCACACTGGGGTTGGTGCTGAAGAGCTCTTAGAGAAGACTCACCCCATTTCCTGCAGATTTTTTTCTTCCTTTTAGTTCTGTTTTAATCTGCTTCATAGTAAATAAGATGCTCCCACATTGTAATTAGTGGCTGTGATTTATCATTTCTTATTAGCAATGAATGACAGCCTGAGCCAGATCCTGCAGGGTTTATTGCACTTATCCCTTAGAGAGCTGCCTATGAGATGGGAATTGAGGAAATAATCTGAAGGAGAGGGATGGTGGCTCTTGCACACCTTGGTCAGTGCAGAGGGCATTTCTCAGGTGTCCCAAGGAGTGTTCCCATCACTGCTTTGTAAAACAGGAGTTCCCTGTCCTGGGAGCTGGCCGGGGTTGTGCACAGCTCTGCACACCTGGGCAAGGTGCCAGACTGCAGGAATCTGCTGAGTGCAGAGAACACCCCGAGGGTGGCAAATAGAGCCCCAGAACTCTGCTGACAGTAGAAACATCCCAAGGCGCTGCAAATCCCTGCCCCAAAAATGCAAACCCAGCCCTAAACCCAACCCTAAATATTGTGAACAAAACAGGGGGGAAAGAGTCACATTCCTCTTTTGAAAGAGTTTGTGGATTCCCCTTCAGCAAGGACGAAAGAAATAAAAACTCAGAACGATTCAAATATAGGTCTGTTGTTCACCTTTAATGGTTCATTTCTGTTTGCTCCTCCAAAGATTTTTAGTTACATAAAAATACAGTTTAAGTATTAATCTTTCCTTTAAACTTAAATAGATTTATTTGCTTTCCCGAGTGGGTTTTTTTTTTAAAGCTTTACTGATTGATTAATATGAAAATAATTTCCCCCTTTTGGTGAGCTGTGGTTACTCTCACTGCCAGGATTTTCCTGAAAATATATAAAGTCACCTCTGCAAACATTGACCTTAAAAGAAAAAAAATACAAATCTGCTGGTATGAAATGCTATTTTGGTGTGGCCAAAATCTAAAATCCTAAAAGAAGCTGAGACATGTTATGTGGCACTAGCCAAAGAGAAATAGTATGTCCCTCTTCAGAGACAGAACTGGAATAATATAAGGAAACCCCATTTCCCAACATATTTTCTATAAGTAATTGGGTAAGATCTGAAGGAATTGGTTCAAACCACAATCTTCTTGGAAAAAACTATGAATCTTGGCCGTATGTGAACATTGCAGGTATGCTACTATAAAAAAGTTATATATATAAAAGATATACATATATTTATATATAAGAAAGAGCCATTTCTTGAGCTGTCCTATTTTATTAGGCAAATAGTAACTACAAAGGATCATCAGAGTCTCCTGCTTCAAAAGCAGCCCTCCAAAGAGAGGGAATTTCCACAGATGTGCCTCTGGTCCATGAGGATGAGCCTCCCTGTTGCTTCCCAGCACATCACCTTGGCCATGGCATCCCAGAGAAGGATGAATAAATAACAGAGGAACCTGAGAGCCCCCAGCAGGGGAGGAATCCCATGTCCTTATCTGAAATTAACTGAGATATTCTGAGGGAAGGAGGGGGATTTATGTGTTGGGTGAGTGCCCTTCCCTAGAGGGGATGAGCCAGATGCTGCTGGGTTGTGTGTGAGAATTTTCTCTCTGCTCTGTGTTGTACCTTCAGGTAGGACAGTGTGGGATTGTAGGAATTACTCCACATTTCACTGCCAGGTTTGCAGTGTTCAATGTAATCATGCTCCAAACCAACCCCTTCACAGGCACTTAAGGACAGATTCCCCTCCAAGGTTCCCTGTGCAGCTCCTTCCAGTGCTGGGTTCAAACTACAGGATAATCCAGCCTAAGGCTTTCTTTAGGTGTATTGGCTTTTAAAATGGAATTTTCATTGCTTTATCTCCCAGCTCCTTTGAGTTCTGGTGGTTTGGGTTTCACCAGAGCAGCACAGAAGTCCTTGGTTCATTGTCTGGAGGAGGACAAGGCTATTCTGCATTGGGACACAATTCATGGAGAGGCTGAGACAAAGACCAGCAAAAATAACAACAACTGAAGGACCTGGATGTTGGATGGGGTGGGGAAGGCTCAGTGGCACAGAGAGCTGAGGGTGCAGGTCAGAGCCAGGGGCAGCAGCAGCAGCTTTGCCGTGGGCAGGGCGATGCCGGCGCCCGACCACAGCACCTTGCGCTTGTTCAGGGGCTGCGCTGGCCGGAAATTCTCCGTCATGGGAGTGGAGTTCTTCCCGTCAAAGTGCAGAGCTGTGAACTGGGAAAGCTGCAAAACACAACAGGCTGGTGAATCTTTGTGCCAGAGCGCTCTGGGAGTTGCTGCGTTGCAGACCTGCGCTGCCTCGCTCTGTTCCTGGGCCTGAGGGTGGAACGGGTGCCTTAAGCCTCGCAGGAAACGCCGTGGCAGAGGCCACTGGAGAGGTCACCAAGTGATGGCTCCTTGCAGCCTTGGAAATGACGGGCACTTCCTCTGTGTGGGAGCCAAATGCTTTGTGCAGCCCAAGGCCCGGCTCCCCCCGAGCTCCTGACGCAGGCGGCCCCGCGCCCGGCCGCCACGTCACGGTGACACGAGGGGGGAGCACCAGGAATTCCGTCCTTGCTCGGATTCCTGCCTGCTCTGAGTGGCACTGGGCTGTGCTGGGGGCACTGGGAGAACACTGGGAGCACGCTGTGAGTGAGGAGATGAGATGCAGGCGCTGGCTCTGGGCCAGGCTGGGCCATCTCTGCACAATCTGTATTTCACAAGCACTCATAACTCCATCTCCTCTTCCTGCCTGCAGGTCAAAAATGGGCTGCTTAACACTGATGCTGATGGACCCAAGGCTTGGGTTTGGAATGACTGTGTTCTGCTGTCCTGGCAAAGGGAGAAAAGCTGTGGAATTGGGGAGTGAGCAGGAGGCAGCAGTGCAAGTGCTGCTGCTGAAGCACTGAGCTTGGGGGGTGTCTCTTGGCTCTCTCCTCACGCCGTCATTTCCCCTTCCTGCCCCTTTCCTGCCATTTTCTGAGGGATGATTTCACAGGGTCAATCACCTGGCACAGGGCAGCAGGTTGAGGCTGCTGCCAAGTGAGTGTGTGTGGGGAGCAGGGCAGCTGAGGTGTCACAGGCAGCCCGGGGGACACAGCACAGCCCCTCCATGCTGTCCCTCTGCCACTCACCTGGGGCAGGCTGAGCTCCACTGGCTTCTCAAATACGGTCCAGATGACACCCTCATAGCAGTCAGGGCTGGTGAGGGACCCCTCATACCGATAGTACCTCCCCAGGTCCTTCTCCGGTGGGAGAAGAGAACTCAGTGGCAAAGGATCCACCTGTGCTGATTGCCCTGGAAAAACCACGGGGGGAAAATCTCTTGTGATGCTTGTGGCTGCAGGTTTTGCCCACATTTATCCTCACCCCACGCCAGCTTGTGAAATCCCCGGCACGAGGGTCTTACCTTTGTATTTAATATTCTCTAATTGACTCAACAGAGTTGCATAGTTTTTATTTTCTTTGTCACCCTGAAAGGGAAATATTTTCATTCCACATTGTGTATTTCTCTGCAAGTGGTTGCTTTTAATCAGTGGTGAAGAAAACAGAAAAGGGCCACAAAAAAAAAATAACAGCAAGCAGGATGCAGAAAAGGGTAGAGGAACTCAGTGCTAGTAGAATGCCTGCTGAAGATAGGGAGGTTAAAGCCTTGGGCTACTGTAATATTGACATAAACATAAAATATTGACATAATCCCTCAGCCAAACTGCTGGCTGAGATTTGAGAGGGGCAGTTGAAAATTTCACTGCCTACCTTGACAAAGAAGGCCAAAACAGCCAAACCATCTGAAGTTTTCTTGGCCTCTGTCACATCTGAAACATCTTCTCTTATGTGGACGATGTGAAGCTGGAACACAACAGCCGAGGGCAATTATTTCCACCCCAGACCTCCCTAGGGGAGCTAGCCAAGAGTTTTTGTGAGCAGGATCTCAAACTTCCAGAGCTCTGGAGTGAACTCCGTGACCCACACACAGTCCCACCTACCTCCATGGGGTATTTCTCTCCATCTATGCTGTGCTCTGAGCCAGGGATGTTTTGTGGCTCACCTGGGACTCCCCAGTGAAAATGGAATTCTACTGCCTTGTACTTTCTCTTCAGGCCTCCTCCTCCGACTTTAGGGGATGTGTCTAGTGCCACTTTCACTGGGGAAAAAAGCGTAAATTGTTTGAAAGGAGAAGAGCAGATCCTACATTGACAGTATGTGAGAGCAGAGATGTTCCTGAGATTCAAATTCCTCTTCAAGTTCTCACTTGGCTTTTCAGACCGAGTGTTCCAGAAATTCTGCTCTGCAGAAACTGAACTCTTAGAAAATCATAGCTGAGTTTAATTTGAGATTAATTATAACCACTATGACCTCTGGAACCAGAGCTGTTTATACCTCTCAGAAGACTCTCTATTCCTCCATTTTTTCTAAAAAAAAAACCCCTCTATCAAAGTCAATTTGATCCCAGTTTATTTGGGTTTTAACCATCATTTTAATCTCCTCTTGTCTGCACTGTAACATTTCCTTTGGGCAGGGTTTAAAGATATTCTGTTTTAATTTAGAGTAGTGCTGCAATTTAAGCCTCAACCATACATATTTGAGATACATTTTAAAATTTTCCCTTTTGCAACCCCCACGTCCAGCACAGCACTTTTCTTTGCATAGGAAAATTCTGGATTGCAGCCCCAGAGATTTCATTTCTGTTCTGAATTCCAAATGAACTCGGAGAGTGCATGAGTCATTTAGTTCCTCTGCTTTTTAATCTGTAAATGGATGAGTCAGATGTCTTTGTGGGCTTTGTTTATTTAGCTTAAGACCTTTGAGACAGCGACCTTTGCTATGTGCCCATCACGGAACATAACGAGGGTCTGATCTCACCTGCAGCCTCTAATTGCAGCAGTAATTTAAGCAATAACCTCCTCATTTAGCACAGGAATCCGTTGCCTTCAGAAGGAAGAGATTTTAAAAGCCCAGATTAAACCCCTAATCCTTATGCATGGCTGGGGAAGAGGAGAGTTCAGAGCAATCCTTATAAATATTAATTTTGATGTAAAAGGGACTGTAATTGGACATCCTGGAGTCTCACCCTGCAATGGGGAAGTCATTAATCCATATATTAGTGAAAAGTCAAATCATTCCTTTTTCTTGTGGTCTGCCACGACAGCAATGTTTGAAATTAGAATTTTTGGCTGTTAAAATCTCCCCAGCTGCCTTCCCACCTTTCCCTTTGAAATCAGGAAATATTTGCCACTTGCTACTTTCTGCTTTGGGGATCTGGCAGTTAAAACAACACATCCAGGATTTTAAGAACTTAAAAAAAAAAATTAAAAAATTAGACCACAGGTTTACTTTTAAAGTCGAAGTAATTCAACATTAATTTTTTTGGAGCAGCATCCTCAGTATTGTGAAGGAAGGTGGAGGAAGTGGAACAGTTCTAAACAGTTCTAAATTACTCTTAATTGATTCATGGTTTACTGATTCACTAAGTAGCTGATCAACATCAGATAACTTCTGTGTGGAGAGAAAACAGGTCTGAATCTGAGAAGAATATAGCTCATTATTTAAAGGACTAATAACACACAGCACTGTGAATGACTTTCCCACACGAGGCTTTTCTCCAGCAGGATTCTTTGTGCAGAGGCAAGAATTGGAAAGGAATGAAGTGGCTTCAGCAGAAAATGATAAAATTCTGCCCAAATTGTTGCCCTGCCCTGCCCTCAGTCCTGGATCCTGTTTGGGTTGTGGGGTTTTGGTTCAGAGCTTCTGTGACAGCTCCAGCTCTGTTTCTGCACAGAAATTCCTGCTGAGACGCTCAACAACCACATCCACAACCCCAAAACTTCCTCACTCCCATGAACTTTCCAAGAAAGTTTTGAAGCCAAAAACGTTCTGGGAGTTTCACTTCTGAACCAGAGGGGTGGGATCTCCTCTGTACCTCCCTGCTGGGATCTCATCCCTGCTGGGCTCCAGGGATGGGGCAGGAGCAGGGAAATCCCAAATCCATCCCACAGGAGCAGCTGGGGCAGTACTTGCCTGTGTGGCCATTATTTTCCAGGGCCCACTTGGCAGAGCCCTTCACATCATAGCCTTCAAAAGCCAGGGGCTGGAGGCTCTTGTCATAAAGCACATTTCGGGTGACAATGTTGACAGGGGACTGCCTGCTCCCTTGGCACGCCTCGCTGATCTGATGCCACTGAGATGGATCTGTTCAGGGATGAAGAAAATGTGTTTACTTTTTTATCCCAGACAGCAAATCCTTGAGAAAGCCAAACCACCCAACCAAATCGAGGAGTTTGAGACATCACCCCAACTTCTGGGGTGATTTTTACGTTTTTACATTTGTACATTTGCATTTTTTACATTTATTTGTACATTTTTACAAAAAATTTGGTCGACACAAAATGAGCAGTTACCACAAACACCCAGGACTTCAAAATACCCTGTTTAGCACTGACATTGTCACAAATGATGCAACCAGGATGCATTAAAGGCTGTGTTCTGGGAATTTTTTGCATTATTTCTCTCAGCAGCCCCTTTGCAAAGCAGGAGAACCACCAATGTGACTGGAGAAATCAATTGCTTGGCAGTACCTTCACACTGTGGCTGCTCACACTTCTGGGACCGATAGCACCAGTGGCCCACTAAAAAACAATAAATGAAACAGGTGAATGAAAATCTGTACAAATACAAATTATGCCCCCCCAAAAGCAGCAGGGAAATGGATTGGCAGCTCAGCCCTCTCTAGATCTCCTCCTGATCTCTCATAAATCAATTTATAGCAGTTAATATCCCCCCCAAACCAGTGCTGGATCTTTAGGATTCTGGATCATCAGAATTCTGGATGGGTTGTAATCCCAAAGAATTTGATTTTCAAACCTTGGCTTCCTCAACTTCTTGAGGCAAAAGTTCCACCTTTGAATATATGCAGTGTTAAAGTAAATTTCCTTTTATCAGCTCTGCACTTGCCAGCCTCTACAGACTTGTAAATTTACTTATGCAAGAGGATTTATCTCGGCATGTTCCAGGAACTCCTTTGAAGGTTACTTGGTGAGGAATTCTGAGAAGTGGAGGATCTCGCTTCCTGCAGGACCTGGAGGATCTTTGGTCTAACTCAGCTGCAAAATTCTTCAGCAAAACATCTGAATGTCACTTTTTCGTTGTCAAAAGATAGACAAAATTCAGAGGCCAAGAGCTGATTTAAATTTATGTGTTTATCTAGTCAGGAAAGTAGGGGTTGTTTTGTTTATCCCAAGTTGCTTCAGTGGCTATTTATTCTAAATTTTAACTTTGACAGGTATAGTTCTCTTTGGCTATTTAACTTTAATCCAAACAATTCAAACCCTCTTATAATGATGATTAATATCACACCTCCTGTTTGCTTGTGATTAGTAAATTATAGACATTTTAATAAACGGCTAATCAATTTTAAGGATAATTATGAAGGAGCCCTGTCACTTCACTGGTAATTACCTTAATTTGTGATTTACAACACACCTGCTGGAAGGCTTTTAACACCTTTATCTTGCTATCAGTGGCATAACAATACATCCATTTATTAAGGATTTAGAAGTTATAAATAGGGAATTGTTACAAAACCTGAGCAGCTGTGACACAGAGGGAGACCTTGTGGCAATTAATATAACCTTTAAAAAATGACAGTTTCGGGTTTTCTTTCACAAAAACGAAATTTCTGCTGAAAACTACAGACAATGTTGCCTCGCTTGGTAGTTTAGCAAGACTGGGAAGAAAAACTAAATTTGCTTTTTTTTGTGTGGTAAGGACCTCGGGGATTTCCATGTTGCTATCCAAAAACTGGGTCTGACGAGGTTTTATCCTTTTGGCAGACTTCTAAACACACACAGACTCCACCTTCCAGCACTGATTGTTGCCTTTTCTATTATTATTATTATTTCCAGGCCAGTGGCACCGAGCTTTTCCTCATCCCCACTGGGAAACAGCAGAAGTTCCAAGCAGGGGATGTCACTGAGTGCCTTAATCGATATTTGGATCAATAAATCCTGAGGAATTCCAGCTGGGCTGATCTCCAGCCTGCCTGGGCGTGCTCCACGGGTGCCTTTTGCACGGATGAAAGACTCCAGGTGTGTTTTTGGCAGCTGCTCAAGGGTCAGTGTGAACTTTGAACAATCCCAGCAGGGTGGGATTGGGAGTTTCTGGGCAATTTACACACGCAGGAACCTCCAGGAGTGAAAAATCTGGTGCCCAGCAGGAATAAGCTGCGAGGGTTTGCTCCCCAAGTCTTTGGGATGGAAAGCAGAGGGGGAAGGTGACAGGTGAGAGCTCCAGGCTGGGCAGCTCCAGGAGCTCTCACTGGGGTTGTACAAGGGACAGGGACACCAAAGCAT
Source organism: Nicator chloris (assembly GCA_013400495.1). Lineage (NCBI taxonomy): Eukaryota > Metazoa > Chordata > Aves > Passeriformes > Pycnonotidae > Nicator > Nicator chloris. The sequence continues at coordinate 381,027 of WAAE01014003.1, read as the reverse complement.
TTCTGCAATGCAAAGCCGATTTTCCAGGAGATCTGAGCCACAACTGGGAGTCAGGGCAACAGCTCCAGGGCTGTGGAGCTTTGAAACCACTACTGTGGGACCACAAAAATCCAGCAGAGCCACAGAGGGAAGGGAAATTATCCCCAGGTCGTGCTTGGTGGTGGTCCTGGATCAGTGTCTGTGTGCCAGAGGGGGAATGGAAACGACTTATGGAGCCTTTGGGTGGCAAATCCACTCTCACCCTTCTCAAACAAAGAAATCACCGAGTTTTACCACCTGAGCAGGTGTCTGGCAAGCTGTCTCAAATAAACTTGAGGGTTTCAATCACGTCTCAGTAAACTGACACTGGAGCACAGCACAGATCTTCCAGCCTGGGCAGCAAAATGACGGGGTGGAAAAGTTTAGTGAAATAAAATTTAACTTTGAAAATCCAGCCCTCACTGGCCACAGCTGCCTCACATCCAGCAGGATGTATTTAATAGTTAGCATCTGATTTTTGCATTTTTCCACCAAATTCCTGATGTTTCTGAAGAAGGTAAGGATTGTGCTTTCTACACAGTAAGTAAATAGCTTAATAAGTCCTTATCACACTCGTGGTTGGATGGTGTCACTGAGGTAGAACAGCACATAAATTCAGCATTTCATAGGAAAAATGTCCTTGAAGCCGTCAAACCTTAAAGAACCAGCTAATTAAACTTTACAGAGTACCTGAGCAAACAGTGGATTCATGTTTATTGTGAATTAAGGTTTTTGTTGTCTGTTTGTTTTTTGGATTGGCAGCAGTGGAACACGGGAGAACAGGATCCTTTGTGTGGGTGCTGCTCAGGAGGAACCAGGCAGTCCCTGAGGAGGAAAATTTGCATTTGGATTTGATCTGAGTGGGACGTGACACCTCCCTCCCTATAGGAACCTTGCATTCCAATGGCTCCTTCTTCCCCTGAGCTTTGGGGCTTTCCTTCCCAGGCAAGAAGGGAAGATCCTTGTCACATCCCTGGCTTTAGGCAGGATTATGCCCTCAGGCACGTTGTCCAGGCCACTTTTAATTGTCCCAGCGGCTCCTGCCACTTCCCTTGGAGGACTTTTCCACAGTCCATTAGCCCACGCTGTCAGGAAATGTTTCCTATTTAATAGCTTACATTTTCCACTTCCTTATCTGCATCCCATCACTCCTAGAAATATCACCGAACCACCCTAAACAATCCTTTTCCCTCCCTGGTGTTTACAGCACTCAAATAGTTCCCTCTCCATCTGTAATTCCTGTCCTTGGCTTCATTCATCTTTTGTTCCATCTCTTGACACCTTCCCACCCATCCCCAACTCAACATCTCCCTCTGAGCCCCCCTTTTTTCCAGGCTCTGGGGACCCCTCAGAGCCCCCCCTGTGCTGCTCTTTCAATCAAACCTCAGCTCCCATCTTCTCTTTCCTGTAGCTGATTTTATTGCTGGAAACACACAGCAGAAAAAAATGGGTTTTCAGGGTTTTAGGGAGATGGTTTTTTGGGTTTGTTTTTGTGGTTGAGGTGCTGAAACCATTGCTGTGATACATGGGTATATAAATACAGATGTATAGATACAGATATAGGTGATATAAATATAGATCTAGATTAAACATAGATAAAGATGCAGATATAAATATGCACACCTGGACTCGCTGTATTATCAATTATATCTTTAACATTTTATTCTGGATTTAGCCTTAATTTAAGTGGTTCTGTACCATCCCACGGGTGTCACATTGACTTTATTTGGTTTAATTCAGAGTAGGGCTGGCCAGGGCTGGCTCTTCCTCTGCAGTTAAATTTAGGGAGTCTCTCTTGGCACGTGAGCAGCCCCACTTGTCTCTGCTGCTCCCCCCTGGAATTTACAACTGCTTTCCTGCCCAAAGCTGCTCCTTGGCACGGGGGAGCCGAAGAAACAATACAATTACGTATTGTTTTCATTTCATTGTAAACCTTTTCAATTGTTTTAGCTATCAAGGCTCGTTTGGAAGCTCGGGGCAAAATGAACAAAATGAAATCAAATATCCCCGCAGTGGAGAGGTCCCTCCCCTGTGCTCTTGGCCAGGAGGTGCTGCTGGCTGCGGGCCAGGCCGGGAGCTGCCCTGCCAAGGGCTGCTGTGTGATCTGGGAAAAGACCCTTCAGCTCTTTGGATCACGCTCAGATTGTCTGAATTCCACCAAAATCTGCTTGCTCCCACTCCTGCCCTGCCTGGAGCTGCTGGGTGTGCTGGAAGGAGGGACAGGCTGGCTGAAAATGCCATTTATTGTCCCCGTGCCCTCCAGAGTCACCCAAACAGGGGCTGAGCAGCCTCACTTCGTGCCCCTGACAAAGCACCTGCGGTTTATCCATTTTATATTTTGCCAGCTGTTTTTATTCACGATATTGAGCCTCCGGGAGCGTGAATGACCTTTTTTCCTGGGACAGCAGGAATGTCCTGTGTTGATTTTTAATTTGAATCCCTCCTCTGTTTCACCCGAGTCCTCTGTTTGTCCCTTCAGCCTCTTGTCACCCTTTCAGCCACCTCCTGCCTGGCCATTCCCAGTTTTCCCGGTGGTGCCCTCGGGGCCAGAGCTCTCCCTGCTCTCTCATCCTCGGTTCTCAAATGCATCCCCAAAATCTGCTCTCACCTCTGCATCCTTTTCCACGAAAATGGCAAAAGCTGGGCTTGCATGTGATTTATTTTTAGGTTTGGCTTCTGTGGGGCTCATCCTATTTTTAGCTGGCTTTGTGAAACTTTCTATTTTTGGAGCAAAAGACAAAACAACTTAAAAGCAATTGTTATCTAAGCCTGTCTTTCTAATTAATGGGATTGCCGAGCACAAACGGAGCATATAGACATGAGAATATTTAGACATTCTGAAGCATTACACATCCTCAGGAAGCCCCAGTCAGCCCCTTTGACAGACAAAGGCAGTTCCAAAAGTTCCCCTGGAGATTTCTGTGTCTCTACAAGTGTTCGAGGCCGTTCACTGCTCTTCACTTTTAACCTGGAATTTTATTTTTCCTGGGGACCCACATCTTCACGCAGGTTTATTGCAGGAGCTGATGGGGAGGTAGCCCTGGCAATCAGCTTTATTGTGGTGGTGCAGCACATCTGAGGTGAGCAGTGTGTTTATCACCTCACGTGCACACATAAATCGCTGCTCCGAGAGGCCTTTGGAACACTTACAAACTGCAGGAAAAATCCAGAGGGGCTCGGGGATTCTGGATCTGCCCTATTCACATCTGCAAACGACTTCCTCTGTGTCAGAGAGCCAGGGGAAGGTTTTTAGCTGAGACCTTGGCTGCTCTGCTGGAGATAACGTGCCCTCAGAAATGTCCTGTATCAAAGGCAGAAGCTGTAACAAAAAAATGAGTATCCAGGGCTAAGGTGATTTCCTTCTGTGAGGGGTTTTGCCCAGCTTTCTTTATTAAAAATGCAATTCAGAATTATTTATTTTAAAGTCTTTTGAAAATTTAATTCATGCAAATCACTCGGTGGCTTTGCTGGCCTTTTGCAGCCTTTTACACTGAGCTTTTGATGGCTGATCCTGTGGCTAAAAATATGATTAAAAATCTAATAACAGGCCATTGGATATCTCCTGGAACACAACAAAGCATCTCCTGCAATGCCACAGGCAGGGAAAAGAGCCTGCACAGACACAGACTCTGGACTTGGCAGCTTTTCTAGGAGACCTCAAGGTTTGTGCTGGTTTTCTGCAAGTGTCAAAGGCTTTTCTTCTTCCAACATCCCAGTGGGAGAGCCAGGAGGATCCGTGGCTCGGGGAAATCATGGATAAAACAGAGCAGGATTCATCCTCGTGGAAGGGGCAGCTTGGATTCAGCCCTGATAGGCACACCAGAGGTGGCTTAAACCCCTCACACGGGTAATTCCATAATTCCTATGGCTCACTGCCTTTTCTCTGTGTTCCAGGTCTTACATTGCATTTATTATCCCTTTTTTAATCAGCTGAAAATGCAACTTTTCACCCCAGAGGGTGTCCAAGTGCACCAGCAGCCCAACTTTGCCAGCTCTAAAAAGGATTTGGAGCCCAACCATAAATCTGTGGGCAGTCCACACCACCAGAACTGCAAAGGGAAGAAGTCACAGTTTTGTTCTTTTTAAAGCTGCTGATGGAACCCTCAGGGGTGTTTTGTACCTGAATGGCCCTGAGGAAACCCCAGAGTGAGAACTGATGCTGACGTCAATGTCCGCATGGTTATGTAAATTTAATGTTTGTGAAGGGTAAAAGCATGTGAGCAGAAATATAGAAAATTAGATCTAATCTCATCTAAATTAGAGGAATGTCCTATCAGGCATCAATCTTTTGGAGCACCAGAGCATGGACTGTGGGAGATTTGTCTCCTCATGGCTGAGTCCTGCTCTGTGATAAAGCAAAAGGTTAAAACGTGCTGGGGTTCATTCCATTCCCCCAGAAGAAAATTAATTTTCAGTGGCTTTGCTGTAACCCCACCCCTGAGCTGCTGGAGGGATGGAGGCAGGGATGGATGGAGGGAGGGATATCCCTGCCCTCTGACTGGCACAGTAACAAAGCCTCACCCTCACAAGTTTTGGAGTGTTCCCGTTGGAAATTGCAGAGACTTTGTCTCTCTTTTCCCAAAAACAGCACCAGAGGGTCCCTGGGCTCTCAGAGGAACCAGACAAGAAACCTGAGGTGGATCAGTGCAGCTGTAAATGGAATATCCTGAGATCTGCACAGAGATTTGGGGGGGATGGTTTGATCCCAGGGCAGGTGACTGCACCAGCGTGCCTCAGTTTCCCTCTCCTACAACAGGGACAACGACCCTTCCTTCCTTAGAAAGCCCTCTGAGGGCTGTTAATACTAATTTTAAAGCACAGGTGCTCTGCTATTCGGACCAGGCTGGCAGCAATTTCACAGATTAGCAATCAGTCATTTGCCTGTTTCAGTGTGGTGAGTTGTGAACTGCCCAGGTGGAGGTGGGTTCACTGAGCTGCTCAGGGCACAGCACCCGGCTGCTTCTGACAGGTGGTGAGACAGAAGGGAAACGTTTATTATTAAAAAAAAAAAAAAAGATAAGAAGGAATACAACAAGAAGGAATTTCAGCTGATTCTCAAAAGTGGAGTTTCTTGAAGTGCGTAGCCTTTAACTCAATAAAATGTATCCTGTGGAGCTTCTGCCTGAGGGAAGTTTGGAGAAGGTGTAGAGAGCAAGTCTCTTGTGTATTAATGGCTGTAAAATTTGGTCCACACTCAAGGAAAAAGGTGGAAATAACTGGGGGGGAGGCAAAAAATGCCTACAAATCATCTCATATGTATTCCCCGTGTTACTGCCTTCTGATAAAGAGGTAAACCCTAATTAGTGACACCAAGCTAATAAAGTCACAAAGGTTTTCCAGACAGTCTTTCAGGTGTCCCTAATAAACCCCCTGATGGGGCAGCAAATTTAGCCAAGTGTTGAGAGCCAGGAGTCAACAGCAAGCAAACTCGAGTGGCAGATTTGGAAAAGCAAAGGCTTTTTGTGTTTTGGTGTTTCTGGTTCCCTGCCCCACTGCGGGCAGCCCCTGCAGAGAGAACAGCCCTGGAGCAGAGGGAAGGGATCCGAGCTGTCTGGGGAGAACCTGGGAAAGCCAAGCTGCTGAGGGACAGAGAATTCACTGAGAGCAGGGAAATAAACCCAGGGAAAGCCTTGAGGACTTTGTGAGCACCTCTGAACCTTGATCTGCTTTAACAGCATCTCCCTCCAGCACATCCCAGAGCAGCACTTCCCCCTGATAATGCTGGATCCCTTTCCCCTGGCTGCACTCTGCTCTATTTTAGTGCAAACAATGGACCCCCGGGCACTTGGAAGAGCTGCAGGGTTTAATTTCGAGGCTCGGTGCTGCTGTTTGCATGGCAAAGGGGATTTATTCAGTGCTGCAGCGCTGCTGATTGAACAGAAGCAGGGGGAAAAATACCTGCTGCATTTTTCAATCCTAATTATAGATCGCTGTTTAATTGAGCCATCCTAAGTGCACGGTGTACTTATAGTGCCCAGGGAGCAAAAATAGATGGGGCTGCTGGGCTGATGCAGCAAAGACATATTGTTCTTTCTCCCTCAGCAGAATTTCATCTTGGGTCATACACAGCAAAGCAAAGGGAGTAGGAATTTCAAACAAGCGATTTCTCTCAAGTTTAAAGGAGTTTTAAAGATAACGAAATTAAGTTTTGGTATTTTAAATGCATGTGCATGATAAAATACAGAGATCAAGGCAAAGCTCATTGATTTTTTCTTGGAGAAGGAAGGCAGATAGAATCTCTAAAGGTGAAAAGAAACCCCCAAAGCACTCATTCATTCATGAGAAAAAGCCCATCCTTGATGTTTTAACACGAATAATACAAGGCAGAGAAATAAATAAATCATCCTTCATTTACCATAGAGAAGAAGCAGAGAGGCTGCACTGCATGTCCTGAGAGAAACAAATCAGAAATAAGAGGAACCTTAACGTGGGGCTAGGAAGAGCAGGGAAGGACTTACCTACTGCCTCTGTCTTGAGAATGTGCAGGCAGAGCAGAGCAAGGAACAGCAATTCCATTCTCTGTTTTAAACAGGCTCAGTGTTGACACTAGAATTGATTAGACGCCTCAGGATGTGATCATATTTCTGCTCGCAGTTTTATACTGGAGTAAGAAGTCCAGGACAGACCTGAAAGCCATAGCAGGAAGGTGAACTCCTCCCCTTTGTAATTTCTCCAGATTTGCCCTGCTCCTGATTTGCCTGAATTTATTCGTTCTGCAAAGTGAATGGCAAAAGGAGTGAGGCTTTCTGGCACGGGGCAAGGAGCCTTCAGTGAATACCTGAGCCTTTGCAACCTGCACAGGTTCAGCAGCCCGGCAGGAAAATGCTGCATTTTTATTTACTGGGAGTTTTTCTCCTGGCAGCCTCACGACATCCAATTAATGTGTGTGTTACTGTTTCCTTTAAAAGAAAGCCCAGGGAGACAAAAAAAACCCCCCCAACTCCCCCTCACTTCTACCCCACAGTTCTCCCAACAGGATTGGAGCTGATTTGTGGAACTGGAAAATGGGAATTCCATGTGCAGTAACAGGAAATGTTTATTAGGTGACATACAACACCTTACGTACGTAATTAAGCAACGATACATTTTTTTAATAATCCTTTTTCTCAGCTTTCTGCTGCTGCTACTGTGGTATGATATAGATACAGATTTTTTGGGTTTGGCCCCCTTTGTTTTCTTATCTAAATTTTTAAATTTCATTGTTGGACTTATACACGATTCAGGGGCAGCTCAGACATTGCACTCAACAAAGAAAAGCGACACAGCTTTATCACAGACACAACATCGTCTCCGGGATTTCGGGGGGTGCGTTTTGATCCAGCTGAGGAAAACAAAGGAAGCAAACCTCCTCCCCAAATGTGGGGTCCGAGCCCAGAGCTGGGCTGGGTGCAGGCAGAGCAGGATGCCCAGGAGGGATGCACAGACTGCAGTGATGCTCTTCCAGCCGAGCCGAGCGTGCAGAGTCATCCAGCAGAGGCTGAACCCAAGAGAAAGCAGCCAAGAAATCGCTCCTTGCCTGCTGGGCTCGCTCGGGAGCTGCGGTGACACCAGGACAGGAGACAGAGCAGCTCCGCTATTGAGAAAAACGCGGCTATAAATAACATTCCCACAATGAAGGGCTGCCGGGGAGTGTTTTTCCACCCTGCACAGGCGCTGATTTGCCTCGCACACGGTGATGGCGTGAAGAATTCCTGCAGGGGGGAGAACAAGGAGGGCTTGCTGGCATTTTGTCCCTGCCGAGGTCTCTGCGGGGCCAGGTGAGCGCTGAGCCCGCAGAGCAGCGGGGCGGTGCCGGCCGCATCCTCCGAGGGCATCCCAGACAATTCCCTCCTTCCTTGGGATGCTCCTCACTGGGGAGCTGAACCAACACCTCTGGAATTTTATTTTCTCCCTGCTCTATTTCCTGGAAGTTCTCTGTTCAGGACTGAAAAGCTGAGGGTTACAAATTTTGGTCTTGAAAATCAGGATTCTTTTTTTGTTGTTTGTTTGTATGGGGGTTTTTGTATTGTTTTGCTTTGCTTTGTTTTGTTTTTCTTCTGTTTGTTTCTAAACCTTCCAGCCTGTCATTATCAAGGTGGTTGTAAGCTGCACTGCAGTCACTTTAATTAAGCCTTTATTTGAGCTCAGAACTGAAGGCACACTCAGGCAAAGACATTCCCTTTCCTTCTAAAGCCTGTCATCTAAATAAGCAAGGCTGGCATAATTTGATCTCCTTATCTTTCTTGGTTTTTTTTCCTAAGGAAACTCCCCTGACAGGTGCATGGGTATCAGTTCTTGATGGCATCGTTGGGCCTCAGGATAGTTCTGATTCCTTTCAAAACCAAAACTGCCCTGAGATGCAACGATGCCATCAAGAGCTGGGAGCATTTGGCATAAAGACTTCTGGGCATTGAACCTGAAGATGTGAGAGGATCTTGGTCAGAGGAGATGACACAAAGTGAAGCAGATCTCTGAATTCCAGGCTGGTTTTTCCTGGCAGCTACAGGGCAGGGAAGGACAGGTGGGAATATCAAATCCAGTAAAAACTGCACTTATTTTATGGCCTTGGGAGCCACAGCAACAAAGGCTGGGAGGGTGAGGCTGGCTTGAGTCCAAATCCTGGTCGGACATGAGCTGACCAGCAGGGATTGCCCCTGCAGTGGGACTGGGAAGCACTTCCAAGGGATTTCAAACAGATGGGTTTCAGGATTAGTGAGTGGGTGATTGGGAATCCCACCCTGCAGAGTGAGAAAACACAGAGTGCTCGTCATTCAGCTGCAGTGGTGTCATTTTATTCCTTAGAGTTCCCACGCCACTGAACAGGAAATGTGGAATTTCAGAGCTCCTGGTGAAGCAGAAACGTTAAAGCTTCATCTTCCATGTGCAAACGTGGGCTGGCTCCGATTCTCCCTGACTCTGGAATGCTGTCCCAGCACAAGGTCATTCCACGGAGCAGCTGGGAGCAGGGATGGGATGTGTTCTGCCTTCCTCACACCCAGCTCATCAGTGGAGAGGCTTTGTGTGCCACACTCCTGGCTCCAGGTGCTTGTCTCCCTTCACACAGCACAGCTTCTCCAAAGGGATCACCCCAAACCTGGGAGGCAAAATCTCCCCCAAGAGAGCGGCTGGAGGGGGGAGGAGCAGAGCTCTGTGTTTCCCCAACAGCTCCAAAAAAATCTTGGAAGGAGATCACACACCCCATTTGTGTCTTCCTCTCCAGAAAGGAAGGCTTTAATCTGCATAAAGTGAAAGATAAATTGGATAAATAGGCTCCTTATTTGTATCCCTCCCTTTCCTGGCTGTTTCTTCCTCACAGGCCTCCTGCTGCCTGTGGAGAGGCTGGGCACAGGGATGCTCTGAGCTCAGCTCTGCTGAGGGGCTTGGCACTGACCCTTGGAGTCATGGAATGCTTCTGCTGAGCTGCTCTCCTCACTTGACACGTGGTGGCCCAGGTGTGGTGGGTGACAGTGCAGAGCTGAGGGCAGGACAAAGGGCAGAAGGCAGAACCATCCCATTTCCCAAGGTCTGGTGTCAGGAGCTGAGAATGTGACAGGGCAGGAAGCAGGGCCCTGAAATTCCTCATCCTTTTTGGGTTTCCCTGTGACTTTACAAGTGACACCAAATCTCCTGTGTTGTGGGATTCCTGTCTCCATCACAAGGATGCAGTTTTGCTCTGTTTTTCTCTGGAGTTTCAGGCACAATTCCAGTCTCCCAGGGAGCTGTCAGCACAGAGGAGCCGGGGTTGCTGTGCCTCAGCCCCAGGTGAGGGTGGGAGCTGCCCAAGGGTTGCTGGGCAGGGCTGGGGCTCAGCTCCTGCAGGAATTCCCTGCTTTGGGATCGATTTTGGCGTGTCCCAGCTGGGACCTCTGTCCTGAGCCCCTGTGGTCCCACTGGAGGCTGAGAGCTGCAGCTGGGGGCAATTCAGAGGCTGCGAGCTCAGGTGGGTGCACTTGGGTTTTCCACACTTGAACCATCACCAAAAATTCAGCCTGAAGCCTCTGGTGCCTGTTTCTCAGTCTCTTCAGCGTGGTCAGTGGTTATTGTCTTCCCCACAGGCACAATCAACAGATAATTCCACAAAAGAGGCCATTTCTTACACACACACATCAACACAAATTGGGCATTCAGATAAAGAAATGTGAATAGAATCACAGAACCAAAAGAAAAACAATCACAGAACTAAAGAGAGAAACAAAAAAGTGTTGCAGAAGGTAAAATCTCAGTAAATATAAATCAAAGCTGCCCACAGCAAGGTACAGTCAGTGTTTGAGGTGTCAGCCTGAGATCCTGGAGATTAGATTGAGTTCCCTGGAATCCTGTGTCACCTTAAACAAACAATGGGATTGTTCTTTCCCCATTTATAGGATGCAGATAACCATTTCCTCACAAGTGTATAGCGAGGTAAATACAGGGAATGCTGCACAGTTCCTGGAATATGGGAGTAGGAAAATGCCCTTGAATCGAGGTTGTTCCACAAAGAGGTTGGGCTTTAAATGTAAAGTATTTTTCATCTGGTTTCGGGAACTTCAGCTGCATCACAAAGGGTTGGAATATATAAATCTGGGAGGTTCTGTGTGTTAAAGCCCACTAAAAAAGCAGCTTCCACACTATTGTCTCCCTCAATCCAGACACATGATGGCAATTTGTATGCAATTCTATTAGGGAAATCAGATTACAAACCTTTTGTGGAGAGCTATTTATACCACTTGATATGACTTTAATTACATTCTGATCTCACGCCATTTAGCGTTTTGTGCTCGAGCACCAAATTTTCAAATTGGAGCAACCTCAAGCAGCGTTTTCAGGAATATCTAGAGCCCTTTGCAGCCCAAATTCCCAGCTAAGTCATTTTTAGCCACCAGGGTGTTCTCAAAGCCGTTCTGCTTTGTGGATGTTCTGCTCACCACAGGTGTCCTGTGCCCACCTGGGCCGTGCTGCCACTTCTGCTGGCAGTGAAGGGATTTGCTGGGCTGGCACAGAGGGGACAGAAATAGTGGGGCTCTTGTTCAGCAGCAACCTCACACCAGAGCTGTGGCTGCCAGGGCTGCTCCCCCTGGGATTACAAAGGGGGTTTTATCTGGGACACCAGTAGAGGGATATTTTATAGGGTGTTAATGCAGCCCCAGGCTTGATTGATCAATTCTCAGCCCTTATTTCTATGGAATCACCCCCTTGTGACCATCTGAAATGCTTATTGCTTACTTAGACTTGTGTAAAGTGTAATAATCATACTTTAAAAGTGTATTAATTAATCATCAAGTATTCCTAGTACACAAGAACTGTGTATGCTGACTGCACATTAAACTGAATATACCTTCAGACACTTCAATAGAAAAAAAAAAAAGCCCTAGAATTCCCCTTTTAAAACTCAAAATTATAGCCTAAATTGCTTACATTTTAAATTTGGCAGAGCTATCAGAGTTCACAGATTCCCATCTCTGGGGCTGGAATTGCTGCTGTAAAACATCAGTGCTGGATGTGGGAGCCCAAAAATTCAGCTGAGCTGCTTGGCAAGGTCGTGGTAGAAAATTGTGACCAGTGAAGGTGAATCCTCTGCCAAGGTAACAATAAACTGTGAACTGAATCACAAAAAATCAAGTGACTTTACCTGGATAATTGTCCTACTCACCTGGACTGCTCAGCTGTTTAAAATCTCCCTGCTCCCTCTGTACCCTGTATTTTATTCCAGCAGTGCCCTCTGCTGAGAGCATGTCAATAGTGTCCCCAGAGCTTTTATTCCCCTCCCACCCCGCCAAGTCTCAGGTATTTCAATCTGAGTTCTCAAAAATCGTTTCCATTTCAAAAGATGGAGAAAGAAGAGCTACAGTGGCGTTGATACTGGTTTATTAATGAACAAGCCACATGAAATAAGCACAAGGTGCTCTGTAGCAGAGGCTTGGGTAGTGATGTTGGTTGGGTTTTAGCTGTGTTGTCATGGGAGGATTAAGTGGGAAAAGGGCATTTTCTGGGTGTTGGGGTCCAGGCTGGTGCCACAGCACTGATGTTTTCTTTCAGCTCCCTCAGCCACACACTCCCCCCTCCAAACCCACAAAGCTCTGCTCTCCCTTTCCTGACTCTCCAATCCTTTATGGTCTAATTAATCCGTGAGCTAAAGCCGAATTCACTTCACTCCATTTTAGAGTGAACACCTTTAAACTGCAGGCGTGACCACCCATCTCCCCAAGCCCTGGCTGGGTTTTGTTCTTGCCAAAGGTTGCTTCCAGCAGCTCATCCGTGTGGGAAATGTGTTCTGCAATTTGGGCCATCCTAGCAACTCCGAGGCGATCGGCACAGCCCCGAGCTGGCAACCCAAATATTTAAAAACACACCTGGTTAAAGTTTAATCCCTGGCACGATGATGATGTGGCAGCAGGAGCTGCGTGTCAGGGGTGGTTCTGCGCCCGGGGATCGAGGTGGGAGCTCTGGGGGAGCAGGAGATGAGCAGAGCCGGCCTCGTCAGGGGCTGAAAGGAGGATTTCCCACCATGAATGGATTCCCAAACTGCTCTGCCAACTACACCAAGATCTGGAGTCATTACTTGGTGCTGGCCCTGGGCATCCCCCAGCTGACCATCAACGTCGCCTCCATCATCTTCAACTGCACCGTCATCTTCACCCGCCTGGCCACCAGGGACCTGCACAAGCCCATCTCCATCCTCTTCTGCAACCTGGCTGTCTCCGACCTCTTCACCAGCTTCTCTGGCTTCTGGATTTCCATGCTGTTCATCACCGACCCCGACATCACCATCTTCGGCTCCCGGGACATGCTGGCTCCCTACGCCCTGTACACCACGTCCATCCTCTCCACCATCTACAACCTGGTGAGCATCGGCATCGAGCGCTACCTGGCCGTGGCCGAGAGTATGAGGACGAGGCTCAGGGTGGCCAGGAACCACTCCATCGCCGTGGTCTTCATCAGCTGGGTGCTGGCTTTCTTCCTGGGCTGCCTGCCCCTGATGGGCTGGAACTGCCTGCACGCGGAGAGGAGCGCCTCGGTGCTCTACAGCCCCTTCTGCGTCAACTACCTCGTCTTCATCACCATGCCCAACGTGGTGGTGGCCTTCCTCGTGCCTCTCTTCACCTACCTGAGGATCATCATCATCCTGAGGAAGAGGAAGCTGAGGATGCAGGCGTGCGGCCAAGCCACGGGCACCTACAAGTCGGCGGAGACGCAGGTGGCCAGGACCAGCATCTCCATCTGGCTGCTGGCGCTGGTGTCCTACGCGCCCTTCTTCGCCGGCGTCATCTTCGACGCCGCCAACCGGCGCTGCCACACCGACCTCTACCCCGGCGTGTACATCTTCAGGAACTGCACGGCCATGCTGATCACCCTCACCTGCCTGGGCAACCCCGTGCTGTACACGCTGAAGCTCCGGGCGCTGGGGGCCAAGCTGAAGGCGCTGCGGTGCCTCTCGGCCAACCGCGTCCGCACCATCGAGAACATCTAACCGAGATCATCCAACCCAGAACATCCAACCAAGAACATCTAACCGAGAACATCTAACCCAGAACATCTAACCGAGAACATCTAACTGAGAACATCTGAGAACATCCAACCGAGAACATCTGAGAACATCCAACCGAGAACATCCAACCGAGAACATCCAACCGAGAACATCCAACTGAGAACATCTAACATCAGCTACAGCCAGACCCGCAGCCAAACCCGCACCGCGCGCTCACACGGCCTCCAAAAACTGCCTGCACATGGCCCTCGAGGACGTGGTGAACGTGGTGGAGTTGGTGATCTCAGAGATCTCGAGGGACCTTGAGGATGTGGTTGGGTGGTGAACGTGGTGGGAGTTGGTGATCTCAGAGGTCTTCTCCAGCCTGGACAGCTCCGTGGTTCCCTCACGGGGTGCAGAAAGCAGCCCAGGGGTGGGGGATGGAGCCTGGGGGACGCTCCCAGCAGAGTCCCCGCTGTCCCTCGGGAAGCTCCGGGCACCCCTGCTCTGTTCAGTGGGAACAGGGGAGCTGCTCTCCCTGCAGTTAAAAATAACTCCGTTAACGGTGTTTGCTCTGTGCCACTCTGCTCTGGGCTGTGGCTCTGCAGAGGGTGAAGCAGCTGGAAAATTCCCAGGAATCTGGGGGGAAAACGGCGTTTTAGTTTCTTGTTGAGTCGGTCGAATTGTGACTTTTGACTGCTGGGTGAATCTTTATTGACAGGGGCACTCGGCGCTGTTTCCCTGCTGTAATTTTAATTGTTGGATGAGGTGTTTTTGTGAGAGATTTTGGCTGCACTTTCATATTTCTGCTCGTAAGGGCACGCTCAAGTCCCTGGCTTGTGAAATTTGTACTGTTCCAGGTGAAAACCTTGGCTGGGCTCCTCAGGATCAGAGCTGCAGTCAAGTTGCCTGGATAGAAAGAAATAAAAACGTCAAGACCAGATGTTTTGAAAAAGAAAAAGGTCTTAACTCCTCCTTCTTAAAAGAAAAAAGAGTTGGTTACTGAATATTTATTTAGTAGATATTATTCTGTCAGATCCCAGTGGATATGGGTGCTTGTTCTTAGTTACTTTGGGATATTTCCTAAAAGAATCTCAATGTTTAAACTTCTTTAGAGGCCTGGATTGAATAGATTTTGTGACATCAGTTCGTGTTTCTGGTTCTGCACTGCTCAGCTGCTGCTCTGTGGTATTTCATCAACGCACAGCAATAAAATCCCATCAAAATCCACACAGTGATGAAGTTCTCACATTCGTGACACACAAATCCCACCCACAGCAGCCCTTGGAGTCTTCAGGGACTTCTTTCCAGTTTCTTTGCTTTGTTGTTGTTTCCTCATCTTTATCTCTCTCTCTAACTCTCTCTATTTCTCTGTTACATCTCCACATTTACATCTATTTATGTTTTATATATGCCCATATCTATACCTCTATCTCTGTCTCCAGTCCCTCCTTCTTTCCCCATGTACAGAGCTATCCCTCTATATACCCCTGTCCACATGCCGCTCTGTATTTATCTATTTATAGAAATATCTCGAAATAGCGCGAGAAAATTCCTCGGGTAGGGCTGCGCTCGGTGGTGGATTAAACGTGCCTGGCTGGCGGAGCTCGGCGGTGGATTAGCAGACCTGGCCGCGAGAGCGGAAGCGGAAGTGGAAGCGGAAGTGGAGGCGGCGGGCGCGGCCATGCGGGCCCCGGGGCCGTGCGCGGAGTGCGGGGCTCGGGGCGCGGCCCGGTACCGCTGTCCGCGCTGCGGCACCGCTTAGTGAGCGAGGGACGGGCGGGGAGGGGCGGGGAAACGGCCCGGTACCGCTGTGCGCGGGGCTGGGGGCAGGAGGGAGCGCGGGGCTGGGGGCAGGAGGGCCGCGCTGAGGGGGCGGCGGGCGGTGCGGGGCCGGCCCCTCTCACACCGTTCTCTCCGCAGCTGCTCCGTGCCGTGCTGCCGGACCCACCGCGGTGAGTGCGGGCCCGGGGGGCCGGGAGGGGCCAGGGCCGGCCCGGGACTAACGCGGGTGTGTCCGCAGAGCGCTGCGCGCCCGATCCCCGGCGGGAGCGGGAGGCGGCCGGGCAGAGCTCCCCCCCGGCCCCCGCACACGGCCCCTGGGCCCTGGAGGACATCCTGAGCGAGGAGGACGAGCAGGACCGCGTCCCGCTGCAGAAACTTAAGCTCTTGGGTAATTTGGGGAATTGGGGCTGGCGGAACGAGCAGGAATCAATTCTGCATGGAGCTGCAGCTTATCCCAGGCTTAGAAGCGTTTAAAGTTGGATTTGTCCCTTTGAAGGTTTGTTTGCAAAGTAAGCCAGGCACGTCTGTAACTGTTTTTTCCCTCGTCCCAGGAGAGTCAGAGGAGCTGAGGGCTTTGCTGCTGAACCCCCACCTGCGGCAGCTGCTGCTCACCATCGACCAGGCCCAGGACAAAAGCTCCCTCATGAGGAAGTTCATGCAGGAGCCGCTGTTCGTGGAGTTTGCGGACTGCTGCCTGAGCATTGTGGAGCCTCCCGAGAAGGAGAACCTTCTCCCCGAGTGAGCTGTTCTGGGAATTTTTTTTTTTGTCCTGGAGATTTTAATTTTTAAGGTTTGCCAGCAGCCAGAGCTGCTCCACTGCGTGTCTTGGCCACTTTGCCCGTGGATGTCAGTGCTCTGATTTCAGTTTAGAGCTGACAGACAGGGGCAGGGTTGTGTTGGGACACATTTTTAGATCCTGATACTCTGTGGAATTCTTTCTGTTGGCACAGAAGTGCCGGCAGCCACAGGAAATGTTGCTTCACAGTGACAGTATTAAATATATTTGCATTTATTTTAATCCACGAGTACTCTGAAATGTTTTTTGTTCACCGAAGGTTGTTGGGAAGGGTCAGACACCTTGACAAGGCATTGAGCAGTTTATTTGAAATGACATACACAGAGCAGCTGAACATTTTCAAGATCCATGAGCAACAGAGGGAGGGTACAGAGCAGCCCTGCTGAGGCCCTGGGCAGGGTGGTGCTGCCTGGGGAGCTCCGCAGACACCTGGCAGCTGTGAGAGCTCACCAATTTTGGTCCTGTAGATAAAAGCAAGAGCCCAGCCTTGCTTTTCCCTGAGACTTCTGCCCTTAGTGCTGTAGCTGGCTGCTCCTCACTCCCTTGGGGACACTCATGGCCAGTCAGGACGGTTGCACCTCTGAGAACCCAGCAGGAATCAGGAATATTTATTTGCATTATTTGCTCTCTGATGAGCAGCCTCTGGCTCCTGCAGGCAGTGCCAGCAGCATTCAGTTCAAGTATTCATTGCTTCAAGCACCTGATCTGTTTGAATTGATTTGTTCCCATAGTGTTGATATTTCCTGTGACGTGTGGGGGAGGAGGAGCTGCCCCCACACCTCCTAAGTTTAATTTACTGTGTGTTACAATGTGTATTACAAGGTGGATTCCAGTCCAGCACGTTGTAGGTACAAGGCAGCGCTGTGGAAGCTCTGAGGTAGCAGCAGAAGTGGACGGTGAGTGATTGGGAAGCAGCAGCTTTGCAGAGGGCCCTCCCTGGAGGCTGAGGCCAGGGGGGCAGAGCTATGTGGGCAGGAGTTCCTTCCTGTCCAGCAGGATCTGGTTGAATCCCGTGATGGAAAATGTCTCTGCGTGGGGGCTGACGTTGGCAAAATGCAGGGGGGACCTCCTGCAGTGGAACTTGACAGAGCCCTGCAAGGACAAGAGGGGGAGAGTTTTCAGCCAGATGTGCAGCTGATTTTATTTAGTTCTTGAGTGGATGAAGCACTGGGGGATGAGGACAGAGGAACTCCTCCAGAGGAGTCCACTGCAAATGGATTTTAGGGGAACGGTCACTGCAGAAAATGCCAGTACTGTGCATTGAACTGAAATCAGCTCAGCTCTGGGGGCTGCAGTGCTCAGCAGAGCCTGGCACAGTTTGCAGCAGCTGTGGCAGTTCCTGCACACAGGATTTGATGCCAACACAAAAATGTCCCCCCCAGACCCGCGGGTGCTTGGTACCAGTGCAGTGTCAGAAATGGCATCCCAGGCTGTTCCCCAGCCCGTGGCTGTGCTGCAGACAGCAGGGAGGGGTGGGTACCTGTGGGAGGGCTCTGATGGAGGTGATGCCACCGCCCAGCTGCCCCCTGGAGCCCTCCTGCAGCCCCCTGCGGCAGCTGAGCAGCGGCAGCGCCCGCCGCGGGCCCCGGCCTGGGGCAGCAGCCAGCACCAGCCCCAGGGGCCACAGCTGGGCCACTGCCTGCACAGGCCACGTGGTGTCCAGAGAACAGGCAGGTTTGGCCAAGGGAGCTCCAGGAGCCAGGAACTCCATTCCTTCCCCCTCATCCAGCTCTGCTGCTGCCAGTATGGCTTTTACCTAAAAAAGACACACAACAACAATATTCTCAAATGTCCTGGACACAGCTTAGGAGTGTAAAACTGAGAGTCTGAAAAAAAGGGAGTCTGGAAGGACAGCACCCCCCACTTCCCACGCAGGTAAGGAGTGAGTTTATTCTGCAGGATGAACCAGGAGCAGCTGTACAGGACTGGCATCTGCTCTTCAGCTGGAGAAGAGTTTTCTGGAGCACAGGGTTTGTAGCTCTCAGAGTCATTGCTCTCTCAGACACTAAGAAGCCTCAGGCTGCCTTTCAGTGCTGTCCTGCCCCCATACTCACTTTCCATCTCCTCCAGCCACGCTGGATGACGGCGGCAGCCCTGCGCAGCCTCTGGAAGCGATGCCTGGCTAGCCAGGAACGAACAGCTGAGGATGGAATGGAGAGAAAGCTGAGTGCAGAGAATCTCAGCAGCTCTTGCACACAGTGTGAGAGAAGGCACTTAGCCCCTGTGCCACTGTAATCCCCCAGAGTGACTGGAAGTGTCCCTTGCTCTGTTACTTCAGCCCCACCCTCAGCAAGTCACCTGCTTGGATGAGAGTTGCAGAGCGTTTCTCCTTTGCTGTTTTCTTCTCTTGAAATCTTCTCCAACAGCACTGGATGCAAAATGCCTTCTCATTTAACACCTCTGCTCTCCTGGCTTCCAGGAGCTCCAGCTGCAGTGGGGAACAGGAGCCTGGAGTTAGGGATGGAACTGTGCTCACAACTCTTCCCTCTTTTACAGCCTCTTGGTGTTTGTCAGGGGACCACAGCCTCACTCCGTGTCCTGTGACTGCTGGATTAGGTTTGGGAAGTGACAGCACTTCATCAATGCTTTTTTAGGTAACATGGAAATGAAAATGGAGGTTCCTGGGGAGGAAAGTGGAGCCTCCCAAAGTCCCAGCAGCAGTAGCTTCATACTGAAGGGGCTGTTTCTAGGGCTGCATCCTGCAAGCTTAGCAGAAGTGCCTTTGTGTCCTTCCTCTCTTTCCCAAGGAAGCTGTGTAGCTGTTGGAGCAGCCAAATCTGTCACCTGGAGCTCAGGAAAGCTGTCATCTTTACTGGAACTCTGACAGTTGTAGACACAAGTGCAGCTCCTTGTCCCCTGGCAGCACAGAGGCCATTACACAAAGTGCTTTGCAGAGCTGGATTCTCATGGGTGCTTGACTGACTTTAACAACTGGATGGAAATGCCCAGTTCTGGGCACACTGGCTTGGCAGGAGTTCTGCCTCCACCATCTGTGGCAGAATGGCCCTGAGGCAGGAGCCCTCCAGAGCCAGCAGCCAAGGAACAGCACTTACCATGGAATTGGCCAGGAACACTTTGGTTTTGCCACAGTAGACTGAGGGGATTTCTGCTCCATTCCCTGTTTCCTGAGCAGGGGTTTGTCCCCTAAGAGCACCCTGAAGGATCTCCAGAACAGCAGCACGTGGTGCTGTGTCATCATCCAGCACTGGAGTCTCACCTGGAAATGAAGCACGGAGGAGGAGGTGTCACAAAATTTGGGAATCAGGGCCAGGGAATTATCTTTGCACTGAGATTTCTTGGCCATTTGGAGGGGAAACACCTGCAGCAAGAGGGGAGGAGAAGATGGCTGAGGGCACTTGATCTTGCTGTGTTTAAGGCTAAAATGTGACAGCACACATTCCACTGGGTGGAATTTTTTTCCACAGAAAACCAGTGTGGGGTGTTTTAACTGGGCTGTAGTTGGGTGTTGCCTTCTCATCTGTTATCACCTCTGTTCCCCACAGGTAAATTTGTCATTTGGGGTAGATCTAGACTGAAACAGGGGGGGCTCAGGTGTTCTCCCATTCCAAGCATCCTACATGGAAGCACGAGAAAGCAGCAGCAATGCAATTAAGGACAGACTGAGCAGCTCAGTCCTAAGAAAATCACATTAAATACTCAAAACTCAAAGCTGTGGGAGCAAAGAGCAAAAGGCAGGGAACTGTAGCCTTAATGTGCTGAAAAGTGCAGGGAGGGGAAACAAATTCCACACAATTGTACAGCTGTCACAGGGCACTGGGAGCAGCTGTGGGGTCCTGTACTGAGCAGGAATTTATGGCAGCAATCACAGGTTATTAAAGCCATTTCTGGGCCACAGTGCACAATTTCTTACATCACAAACAGGTCAGCCAGATGAATCTCTTTGGAAATTGAGATAGACTTAATTCAGACCTGGAACAAGAGATTGTTGCAGGAGTTCCTGCATGCACAGGGCTGGATGGGTTTTGCATCAGTCCATCCTGGATACTGTTTGCTTTTCTGCTGTAAATATTTCCAAGGAGATGAGAGCATTTTAAGGTCCTGAGAGCAAACAGAAGCAATTCTTGCTTACAGGAAGACATCTGGTGGCTCTGATGGTTGATAAGGGAACCAAAAGCTTATCCCCGTGTTTGGGCAATTGTTTTGCTTTGTTTGCAGCTTATTACCCCCTCAAGATAAAAAGGACTAAAAACCTCTCACAAAGAGGCTTTGCACTTAATGGGTTTGTAATTGAGGGGGAAAGAACCAGTGCGTAATTCATTCTCCAGCCTGTACTTCCTTACTTCACCCCACTTCCACACAGATTTCCACCAATTTTACTCATCTGAACAGGCTGGCCCTGCTGCTTTTTGAACAGACCCACTGGGTGACGAGGGGATTCACCTGGGGGACACCAAGGGGCTGCAGTGACCTTCAGTATTAAATGTAACCACCTGAGGAGCTCCTCCTCCCAGGAGTTCATAGCAAAGGCATTACCTGTAGGCTGGATTGTGTTTGTTAAAGTCCATCCTCACTCTTGCTTAGAAAAAGAGAAGTTTGCAAAAGGTGGAAGAAGCAGCAGAGTCCAGGTAAGCTGGAAGGTCAGTGATTCAGCAAGGGAACAAGGCAGGGGGAAAGAAAGGAAGGAGAAGGAAGATAAGGCAAAAGGTAAGTGGTTTTCAAGTCTACTAAAGAATCAACTCTAAATCAAATTATATTGGGTGAGGGGAGCTGTTCTGGGAACTGTAACTGTAACTGTTCCACCCAGGAGGAACACAGAAAACCAGCAGTGAGGGCAAAGATTTCAGGTGTTAAGCAAACTAGAAACTCAGGTTGGTGATAGGCTGAAGAAGTATTTTGAGAATAGTGGTGAATATGGAAGTTACCTGATCTGTGTGACACCAAACAATTTTACTTGATGGCAGAGGGATTACCTGAAGAAACTTACCTTTTTCCTCAGCAGGATGAGAGTTGCTTTTATCCCACACTCTTCTTTTGCTGGAGCCCCAGGATTTTCTCAGTAGTTCGTAGCGCTCAGTGAAAGTTTGGAAAGGGATCCTGAGAGACAGGCAAGAATTATTTCTGTAAAAAACTGATCCTTTTTGCTGTGTGGTAAATAACTGATCCTTTTTGCTGTGTGGTAAATAACTGATCCTTTGAAGGGGGTAAACTGCAGAATGGCTTTGTGGATCCAGTGCATGGGGTGCAAACAGACTGCCTAAATGGTCAAACAGGCCAGAAAGCACAGAACTTGTGAAGAAATTCAGATTTCCCAGTAACAGTGACTGTAGCAAAGCCTGGGCAGGAATTGTGCTTTGTGCAAAATATTTGGGTTTCCTGCTTATAAGCTCTTCAGAATAACTAAATTACTATAGGAATGGATTCTTCTGAAGAAGCTGGACTCACCTGACTGGGAAACCTGCTGCACTGATGCTGATGGCTTCCACTATTCCACAGGCCTGGAGCTGGCTGAGAACCTGAGGCACAAATTGAGATGGTTTAGGCAATGCTGACTTTTGTGGAAGCTGCTCCTCGTGTGCCCTGTCCTGGGCATCCACAGCCAGCAGGGTGTGACAAGCCAGTGCTGGTATTTCCATGCTCAGTGCTGGTATTTCCATGCTCAGCAGATTCCATGGGTGTTTAAAGCCTGACTGCCCATCAGATGAGGTTCTCCAGTTACAGCTGCAGCATCTGCTGCTCTGCTCCCAAAGCTTCTCAGCTTCCTGGATTCCAGGAGTGAGCACAGTTTTGTTTTGAAGGTATTTGTGTGCCCAGGGCTGCTCAGATCACCTTCATCTGTTTGAAGGGCTGGGAGGGCAGCACCCCAAACCACCCCAGCAAGGTGCAGCTGGAGGAGCTGCTGTGCTTAGGAGCTGTTTTGGACCAGCACCTCAGCGACTTTGGAAGGGGGTTTATCTTGATTTGTTTCAAAATGTGCTGTGGGAAGAGCTTTGCAAGGGACTCAAGATCCTAAGAAAGCCAGTGCAAAGCCCTGGGGAAAGACTTTGGACAAGTTACCTCTTCTCTTCTGAAAGTCATGGCCTTGCAGTCGGCGTTGGGCTTGATGCAGCGGATGTAATGGGGTGTGGTTCTGCTCAAAATCTCCATCAGATGTTCCAGGGAGCTCTGCAGGAAACAAACACAGGGTTCAGCAGGGTTCCTCCTGCTCAGGGATCTTCCATCACCCCATGAAGCTGCTCTTGGCAAGCATGGCTTTACAGGCTCAGTGTTGGAGCACTCCTAAAGGACAGCCTGAGCAAAACATCCACTCTGTGGACGCCTTCATCAAATTGTTGGTAAATCCAGAAAGTTTCCAAAATTACAGCAGAAACCTGAATAGGATGTACCTTGAACTTGGACACCACTGTAACAACAGCTGCTCTGTTCTGGGTTTTGGTGTTGTTTTGGTTCTTTTCTGTCACAGGAAATAATTTTTGAAGCAAAGGGTCCTTTGAGTTCTGCAAAACGTGGACCAGCTCTGGTGGAACAGCATCCTGCAAACAGACATGACCCATCAGTATCTGGACCTGGCAGGCACCTGCACCTCTGAAAACAGCTAAGAATTCCACACAGAGAGATAGAACAGTATTTCTGATGCCAAATCTGATGTGGCCACAGCTGCAGTTTCAAATCTGATGACATGCATTCATTCAGAGTCAGATTTAGGAACAGAAAACAATGTTTGGCTGAACATTCAGCAAATCCAGTCAAATGTACAACTGCTCCCAACACTGTTCTTGTTACACAGCCTGAGTGAGCTCCAGCTCAGGACTGGTTTAATCCCTGAAGGACAGACTGCAGCAGACATTAGAAATATTCCTTTGAATTAAGAAATGGTGTTTTATTGCTCAATAAGTAACAGCACTTGCCATAATTGCTGGGGATGTCAGAGCTGAGAAGGGACCCTCCTCTCTGCAGACTATTTCACATTTCAGTTCTTCCCTGATGGCCAAAATTTGAGTACTTTCAGCACTTTCATGCTCTTGTTTCTCATCAATTTATCTGAATTTTGGGGGGAATTAAGTGCTGTATTTGTAGTTATAAAAATGCCCTGATGCCATTAACAATTCTGCATCTCCCAGGAATGGAAGAAGCCCTGATCTGGTGATGGTTCACTTCAGCCTCAGCTCAAAGGTGGAACAAAGCATCTGCCCATGCCAGTGATGGTTCAGAGAATCTCACCAAGAAGATCCCCCAGTTTTGTGTGGCCTGAAGGATTTATTTGCAGCAAGGTATGTCCAGTACCCAGCACTGAATACATTTGGTGCTTTGATTTAAATCACTTTAGGTCTGCAAGATACTTTTAAGATCTTTTAAAACAGCTCTTTCTGCAAACACCTACCTTATTTTTCTCCACCATTGCTGCCAGCTGATAGCAGACTTTGCCAGCATAATGTGAAATGATAAAGTTGGGCTTCTTACTGAATTTATCTCGACTTAAACACTGATTAGTGGACAGGGCTTTCTCAATCCTGGTCTGGAACAGGTCAGTGTTGCAGGGTCTGTTCAGACGACACTCCTGCAAAGGACACACAATTGCAGCATCTCTGATCTGTCCCCAAGAACTGACTCTAAAAGCTACAACATTTAAAATTCAAATCGTAGCAACTTTACCTTTAGAGCTGCTTTGAGTATGCAAGGCCTGAAATATTGGGAAGGAAGGGGGGGAAAGAAGTAATTGAGGCTTCATATTTGAATCACAACATCCAGGATCAGAGGGAAAAAGACAACTCAGAACAGGAGGAAGCAGTGGCATGATTTTTCTGAGACTGAAGCCCTACAGAAATCTTACAGCTGACAGGTTTTCCATTAATTTACTGTTTGTGTTTTCTTTGGTGGCGTGGAACAAAGGCAGGAAACTGGGCCCAAAAAATGAAGGGTTGAGATCACACTTACCTCATTCAGCAGGGAAAAAATGCTGAGAGGATTTCCCTCTATCAGATCAAGGCAGTTCTGGTTATCCTGGTAGTTTATGAATGACCACTGCAGGCCTTCAGCTGCATATTCTTCCTGAAGGAAGAGGGAAGGGGTTATTCTGCAGCAGAGGGCACCAGAGCTCAGAACTCTGTGCCTTGGGCAGCTGATCCAGGTCCTGTTTGAGGAGTTAATCCCAGCTCAGCTCCAGGTCAACACCAAACTTGAGAAAAAAAAACCCCACATGAGGATATTCTACCCCAGGTAGCTTTTGGGCGTGGGTGAGAACCTGCTGCAACAATTTGTCTGAGGATTTGGGAACCCCATGGATTTATCAGAGTGTGCTGCAAGGCTGCTTTAGAGAGCAAACAAAGGCCACAGTCACACAAAGCTGAGATTTTCCCTGAAGGACAAGGAACAAGCAGAACTCCTTCCTTGGACTGGGACACAGCCCCAGCCCAGCCTTTGTGTGCCAGA
This sequence comes from Nicator chloris, assembly GCA_013400495.1. Lineage (NCBI taxonomy): Eukaryota > Metazoa > Chordata > Aves > Passeriformes > Pycnonotidae > Nicator > Nicator chloris. The sequence continues at coordinate 356,617 of WAAE01014003.1, read as the reverse complement.
CTTCACTAACTGGGCTCCATTTAAAGCCTGATCTGAAAGGAAGTGCAGAGAGATACTGGCTGGAATAATTGGTACAATATTTATGCTGAATTACAGGACAAACTGTCAGCAGTGTTTAACAAGCACAAGCTCTGGGCAGTTATTTGAAAAGCCTCCTGCCAAAAGCTTGCTCAGCACAGCCACTAATGGCATTTAAGTGGTTTGGGGGACAGCCAGATCCAGAGGTAAGAGGGCAGGCAGTGAGTGGGAGGGGTGCAATACACAGAGGTCATGGAGCCGTTTCAAGCAAAGCAATTGTGTGCTTGAACTTGCTTTCCATCTTCCCTGACCATTAACCCCTGGCATGCTGACCAGGGCAGGCAGGGAAAGCAGCCTGGCAGGAGCAAAAGCACAAACTGCAGTCAAAGAAATACTTATCTCCTGAATAAATGGACAAAACCCTGCTGTGAGGCAGGAGCTGCCAGCATGCTGGTGCCAGAAAGAAAATCATTTCCCTGATTCCAGTTAATGGCAAAGAGCATTTTGGTGATGGCTCTGCAGTGGGGAGGGGAGAGCAGCAGGCCTGGCAGGGACTCTGCACCTTGCAGGGCACTCAGATGAGAGCTGGAATTAGCAGTGTGTGACCTGTGAGGGACTGCACAGTGCAAAAACCCCTTCTCTGCTGTCAGAACACCATCTGTGTCCCTCCTCACTCAGAGGGAAAAGCTGGTGCACACTGGGGTTTGTTTGAAAGGCACCAGCATGACTGGGTTCAGGGAGGCCTCCACAGGTCCCACGTGCTCAGGTGTTCAGGTGACAGGGTTCTGGTGGGCTCTGCCTTCACACCAAGCTCAGCCTGGGAGCTCCCCACTCTTTAGGGATTTCTGCTTCATGGCTGTAAGCAGAAACTTCCAGGAGAATCTCAATTCAGGCTGCACTCACCCCAAGAATTCAGTCTCAAGCCTTCAGCTCTTTGAGGAAAAGCAAACAGTCTGACAGGCAGAGATCCAGGGGAGCTGGGAACAGATTTCCAGTCCCCAAGAGACAAAGCTGTGTCATTCCAACTGCCCCACACTCCCCTCTTCACAAAGCCACTGTTCCCTCCCACTGCTTTCTGTGGCATTACTGACTGAAGGTTCCACCTCACCACGGGCTCAGCAATGCAGTTAAAGTGACAACAAGATGCTGTTTTAAACCAGATATTGGAGATGTGATCTTCAGTTTGGGGCATTACCTGCTGTGCCCTCAGGTAGTGAGCTACAAAGTGCTGCTGCAGTTTCTCGTTGGCATAATTAATACAGAGCTGCTCCAGGTTGTTCTCAGGGAAGGCTTCAAACCCATACACGTCCAACAAACCTGGAAGGAATGTGGGAGGACAGGGAGATTTAGTTTAGGAGCAGCTTGGAGGGCTGCTGGCCCCTGAGTTACACCAGGCTGGGATATCCATACCTATGAAGCTGGTCCACACTGAGGGATCTGTGTAGATGTTCTCATTTATGACCAAAACCAGCCACTCAAACAACCTGCAGACAGCAACAATGGCATTAGCTGGAAGCTGCTTGCTTGCAAGGATCAGAATTGTTTCTTTTACTGCTGTTTCCATCAGTGTCACTTGGAAGGAAGAGGAATTTCTGATGTGCTGCCATGAAACAGCAGCAAGTGAATCCCTCTGGCCTCCCCATCCCCTCCCAAAAGTCACCTGGGTCAGCACATGCTTACCTGGCATAGATGACTTTGGCCAGGCAGTCCCTCCTGGTCTCACACTCAGCTCTGGAGCATGGCTTCTTGAACACCTGCTGCTGTTTTCCAGCAGTGATTGTTCGGATCCTTAAAGATGCCAGGAGTTCCTCACTGGGAATCTGGAGCAGGTCCCCCGTGGTCTTCACAAACCCTTGTTCAGGGGAACAGACAGTGCAAGGTTACCTGGTGTGTTCATACCTCTGAAGGTATGGAAGGCCTAGAGATTGGGTGGGAAAATGCCACTTCCATCAGCTCTCCAACTCAAATGTGGATTTTGGATCTTTCTACCCAAACTTGGGAGCAAATCTTGCAAAACCAGACTCTTAATTTGGGTGTGGAGTGCCCCTAGAATTTCAGGTCCTCTCTTTAAAATGAGGGAATACCAGAAAAAGCTCAAGTTTGCCACACTAAAGTTGTTTTTCTCTCTAGGTGTGTCTTTGTTACTTGTTTACCTCTTTTGAGCAGGGACCTCAAAATCCAGACAGACAACAGTCATGACCAGGAAAAAAGCAGGGATTTGGGGATAGAAAGGAAGTGTAGAAGAATGAGTATTTTTCCTGACAAGGCTTTTAAGATCTTTTTCTCTTTCTCAGCTGAGTTGTATCTAAAATTATTTGAATATTAAGTGGTTTGGGTTCAGAACATTTGAACTTGTAGCAGGAGACTTCAGTATTCAGGCAGTTTTAGGTCTGAAGGAAGCCCAGAGCCACAAGCCTCCTAAAGACAGCAGCACCACCTCTGTTTATGCTGCAATTGACCGGGTTTGTTGTCACTGGCTTTTGGCTTTTCTCAGGAAAACTCCCGAGCTTTCATGTGCAAAGCCCTGCTCTCCCTCGGGCTCAGATTTCTGCCAGCCCTGTGATGGCAGAGTAAGATTACAATCAAGAGCCACAGTTCTGCCAGTAATCCTCCTGAAATCACCGGGTAATGCTGCCGTTGCCCTGACCTGTCAGGGAAGGATATTATCTCTCAGTGTAGGGCAGCATTAGGTTTTTGTTTGCTCACAAAAACACACCTAAATTTTGGGTTGCACACGGCCTTGATTGTCTACTATCAGCAGGGGAGTTATTGTTCAAGTTCTTTCCTTTAATAAGGAATTCTTTCTGGATTAAATGAAGAAATTAAATGAATTTAAATTAAACAAATTCGATTTAATAATTTTAAATGCAATCAATTCAATACAGTTTAAACAAATTTATCAGATTTTAAAATTAAGTTATTAATAAAGTAATTACTTATTAGTAGTTAAAAGGAATTAATAATAAAAATAACAATAGTTAAAATTACTCCAGTGAAAATTAGATAGATTTAATGAATTTTAATAAACTTAATAAATGTTAATAATTAGATAAATTGAGTAAGTAAATCTAAATTAACTAACTGAATAAAGGAAAGAATTCTCTCCATTCTTTCCTTTCTCTAATCCTTTCCCTTGGGCATCTGCACTGAACTAACCAGGCCCTGGAGCATGGCATGGTTCTTGCCTCACCTTTGGATTTGTCTTGCAGTTCACAAGGCTGAGATTCATCCACTGGATTAGAGAACTGAACATTCCCAAGGTGCAGAAGGCCTGATAACACCTGGAATACAATCAGGGACTTTCTCAGGACAGCTGCCCCAAGGCAGTGTCCCCTGAGCCTTCCTTCAGCCCCAGGAACAGGCCAGCTCACAACATTCCTGCACAAAAGGCAGCAAACATCCCACACTTCTGTGTGGATCCCTAATGCTGCAGTTCCTGAAGGCAAACTGAAGTGGAGAGGTGCAGACTTTTAGTTCCCATCTAATCTTTGGCTGTGCAGCCTGATGTGGAGCTGAGGGCCCTGCAGTGAGGAGCAGCAGCCCTGCACAGCGACAGGGCTTTCTTCCAGCAGCAATCCCACCCTGGGAACCCAACAGGGCTTTCTTCCAGCAGCAATCCCACCCTGGGAACCCAACAGGGCTTTCTTCCAGCAGCAATCCCACCCTGGGAACCCCACAGGGCTTTCTTCCAGCAGCAATCCCACCCTGGGAACCCAACAGGGCTTTCTTCCAGCAGCAATCCCACCCTGGGAACCCCACAGGGCTTTCTTCCAGCAGCAATCCCACCCTGGGAACCCAACAGGGCTTTCTTCCAGCAGCAATCCCACCCTGGGAACACATTCCCCACGCCCTCAGCAGCCTCCTGCTGTCCCTGCTGCCTGGCTGACCTTGAAAATATTGCTCTGCGTGGCGCGGCCGATGCCCAGGTGGAACATGGCCCCTCTGGTCACCTCGAAGCAGTCCTCTGAAAAGCCAAAGAGTGCTCTTGAAAAAGCCAAGCACACAAACAGGGGCAAGCAGAACACCTCAGCACACCCAGTGCAGCTGCAGTGGTCTGTGGAGGGCAGGGAAGCTGGATGCTGTTTGCCTAAACCCCACACACAAGCTGGAGAACCAACCCCCTGGTTTTTTCTGCCTCTGTCAGCTGAAGCAAAGACAAGACAGTTTCTAAACCAAGCCACAGAGATGCAAATTTGCCAGGCCACAACCAGCTGTTTTAAGCCAGGTGACTGATTTTAAGCTTTAAGACTTAATAGTGCCAAGTGAAACTTAAAAGGAATCCCATTAATGCAGGTGCCTTTACAAAACAGCTGCTGTTGGCTGAGCAGGGGATTGAACAGGATGTATTTTTGCCTGCCTTCCTTTAAAGTTCCAGCCATCATTAATGGATTGATTAATTAGTTAGTGAAACTAATCTTTACCATCTAAGTTTCTTTCAGAATTTGGCAGCCAGCGGTACTCAGCCCCTTCTGGAAGGTTCCACTCCAGCCTCTCCTCTGCAGTAGCACCTTTTGTGATCTGGAGACAGAAAACAAGGTAAAAATTGAATTCTGCCTTTGGTGTTTACAGCTCCCAGACAGTGAAGAATAACATACTGGGAGGATGATTTAATTTGGAAGCCTGGGAGACAGGGAAACTGGTAATTATTAAAAGCTGCAACTGTGCTAAATCTGGTGATTTCATCCCTGCTGTGTGTCAGAAATACCAGCAAAATTAACTGAGGGCAAACCTGATAAAAAATATGGAAGTTTCTTTCATTGGGGGCCTGATAGGCAACTCTTGTTTTCTCCAGAAGGAAAGTCTGGATGGCAGCACCAGTCAGATGATGGAATCTAGAGAGGGAAAAAGAACAAAGATTTCAACAAAACCTCTCCACAGAATCCAACAGGGTTGTGTTGTTCTGAGACCAACTGACTGTGACTGCTTTGCAGTTCGCCTTCAGTTTTGTTCATATTTTATTCAGAGTTCTTAACTACATCTCTATTTTTCCACTGCTCTCTTTTAGAGATCAGGGTGACAGCTTGCAGAAAAAAAAAAAAAAGGAAAATAATAACAGTTTTAAGCTGGCAGCAAACCAAAATGTGCTCGAAAGACATAAGATATTCTCTGGCAGATTTCAGAAATAAGCTTTAAAAGAACAAGGCAATAAGGATCTAAAGGAACAAGGCAATAAGGATTTAAAGGAACAAGCCAACAGGTAAGGTTTTACAGAGTCATTCTCACCTGTCCAGCTGGAGCTGGATGTATTTCCCAAACCTGCTGCTGTTGTTGTTCCGCAGGGTGCAGGCATTCCCTGTGAAATTGCCAGTGGCAGACACAGAACAATCAGAGTGGTCCCACTCTGGTACTCACACAGGTATTTAGGGTGATCTGTAAATAGCTGCAGTATTTGAAGAGTTTGTTTTTAAGGAGAGGACCAAGAGACAGCTTAGACTCCTGTGGGGAACGAAGGGAATTCCCACAGTGGCCATGACTTTGGTTTGTTGTTAAAAAAGCCACATTTACCAAATGCTTCCATGACAGGGTTGGAATCCAGCACTCTCTTCTCTATCCTTTCCACAGTTTCGTTGCCTTTTGGGGAGATAACTGAGGCAGCAACAGAGGCATAGAACTTCATAAGGCAGCGAGAGGTCCAGGTCTGCAAGAGAGATGTGACAGGAGCTCTTTGTGTTAACATGTTATCACTTCTGTCAGGGGAGCAGTGCTGCCTTGTGCAAACACACTGTGCAGGTGGAGGGGAGGCTGAAGACAGGAACTGTGTCAGGTTTAGGGCTCTGGTTCACTGGAAGCTCTGTGCCACAGACACACATTTCAGTGCTGCTGCAGTGGGAGTGCTCTGCTGAATGGCACTTCCATCGAGGTGTCACCATCTGGAAGCTCAGCCAGAATTAACAGCTGCTGCCTTGGGATGGAATGAGTGTGAGTGGGTTTGGAGTCATTAACATTCAGCAAAGCATCTTGTTCTTGGGCTTACAAATACACTCAGCATTGTCCTGAGCAGGGATGGACATCACAGGAGGGCCAGGGCAGGAGTGAATGCACTGCTCTGTCTCTGCAGAGGGTTTTGTCACACGAGCTCCCTGACAGACCAGGCTGAGGCATCACCTCAGGTGCAATTCCTGCTGAGTGATTCAAAGCCAGCCCTCCAGAAATGACAGATGTCACCTGAAGAGCTGCTATATTAAGCAGAGTGTGTTTAACTGCAGCAATCACTTAATGCTTCACACACATTTCAAGAGAGTCGTGCTGGGCAGATTGGCTACGTGCTGTGTCAGAGGGGGTTTTAATTCATTTTTGCTCATTCACTGCACTAGTCTGCACTACAAATCACTGGCAGAGTTCAAAACTTGAGAGCAATGTCACAGAAAAACATTTCCTTACCTTCCCAGCACCACTTTCCCCACTCACAATGATGGACTGGTTCACAGGCTCCATCTGCTTTTGGACATTCCTGTAGGTTTGCTCAGCCACTGCAAAGATGTGAGGTTTTAAATCCTGGCAGTGAAAGAGAATATTCATATTTAAGACTACAGTAACCACACAGTTCAACAGCAAGGGATAGCAAGGGTCATGTCACATTTACCTGAAAACAGCACTGCTCTTTTAACAGAACATTTCACTAGAAATGGGGTTTGTCCTGTGGGTGTATTTTGCTCACATAAATTTGGAGCAGTTTGACACCTGGGCTCTGCAGAAGGACAGTGATCTCAAACACCAGGGTTACCTGAGGACAAAGTGCAACGTGGTACTCCCTCATGAGCTCAGGTGAGTAGAGGCAGGAGAAAGGCTGGAAAGGATTCAGAGCCACCAGGCTGCAGCCAGCATTTGTATAGAACAGGTTGACTCTGTATCTTGCTTGAAGACATTTCAGAACTGAAAAGCAACACCTTCTGTCAGCATCTTTTGCAAAGTGTGTTTGACTCTTGCTGTGCCTGTTTGTAAGAGAAGCCTCAGGTGTGTCACCCATCAGGTTTACCAGAGAATGAGGTGACCAAGAGAGTGATGTAGGTGTAACACACATAACTCCTGTGTCCATGGTGTTAAAGCAGTGAGAGCAGGAGCTGCCACGTGTCAGGGGCCAGCAGGGAAAGGGATCCCTCAGCAGACACTCCCTGGCTGCTCACCTGTCCTGGTTGTCACCGGGTTCACTTTTGTCAGGTCGTCAAAAAGATGCAGTTCCTCCTCATCACCGAGGAAGGCTCCAACCTCTTCTTCAAATGATTCACTGAGGTCATTCTGGATGACAGAATCTTCCCTTTGGCCATTTTCCTGCAGGGGATGTCAGATCAGCACCAGTGAAAGGTGACAAGCTGGACTTTCACCTCATCCCCTGTGCAGCTCTTCTGCTGCTTCCATGTCACCGAAGCTCAGCCTCAGCAGGAGCCAGACCTGGGGATGTGTGAGCTGCTGCTCCTCCCGGCTGCCCTCCTCCTGCTCTGATGTTAGGAAAGGGTTCTGGCTGTGAGCAAAGGCACCTGGGGAACATGGCCTTGGGCTCACACTGCACTTCTGCACAGACTCACACCACGTTCTTGCAGCTGGCTCTTTCTAAGCCTCTGCATGTCATGCATTCAATCCAAGCAGTGCCCTGGGCTCGGGGAAGCAGGAAGGGCTGGCTGCAGGTACAGCTGGAAGCCCCTGCAGGCCAAAACAACTGCAGCTTTCCTAGCAGAGACTCTCATTTTCAGGGTGAAAGCTGCCGAGTGCACACATCACAGCCAGGGCAGAGGAATGGTGCTGGGGGAAGAGCTGCCCTGCCTTAGCTGAAGTTTTGTCCCCTTTGAATCACTTAAAATATTCAAATCTCAGCCTCTGGGCTCCCATGTCCTTGACAACATTATTTGGAAGGACACACTTGTTGTATGTAATGGAAAACCAGGCAGAAGAGAGATTCCAGGACCTGTTTGCCATTTCTGGGGAAGGGAGAGGCTAGAAGAGAAAACGAGGAATGGAAAAGATGCCAGTCCTGATTTCTGCATTCTATACACTCTTCTGATCTCCTTCTCTTTGACAGGAAGTTCTCCAAGCTATCCCTACTCAGCTGTACCACAAGTTAACCAATGAACAGCATCACCCTGTTTATACAGAAAATGCTAAACTTAGTTAGCAGCACTCCCACTATTTGAGCTGAGCTCATTAATATAGGGCAAATGCACTGCAAACCCCATTTAGCACATTCCTAAAAAAAAAAAGCTACAACAGTGTACTCATTTAGGAGCATTTTTATCTTTTGCAGACAGTGTAAGTAGTTCATTTCCAGTAATACAGAATTTTACACAATAAGGGGGAAAAAAAGCTTAGCAAGGCAGTAAAGCACTGCCATCCAAGTGACTTCTGTTATTCTCCTCTGAATGAGCATTAAGCAGCTTGGTGCTGTCAGAGAGCAGACACCACAATTAGGGAACACCCCATGGACCTGAGGAATTCCTGCCCATTCCCCTTCTCCCCGTGCCCTCCCGTGTCCCTGTGTTACACCAGGCAAGTTAAATCCACTGTCAGACTGCAAGGCCTGAGGCAGGGCTTGGTTCTGCTGCCCTGCTCAGCATCACTGCAGTTGAGATGATGACTGCTCAGCCAAAAGTAAAAGAATATTTGAAAAGAAATCCCAACTCTTGTGTCCATTCATTTTCCTGAACAAACACCCTCAGGATGTGCTTGCTGCCTGCATTAACACCTGCCCTGTTAGAGCCCAGGGCACAACAAAAATCACTCCTGGTGTCTCTACTACAGCTCAAACCCACAGTAAATAGGTCCAGTCAATTCATGAAGCAGGGGTGAATATTCATTAGTAGTTACCTAATCTTGACTGCATGGAAATAAGCCAAGAATTCCCTCCTGGCAGTAAAATTTAATTAGCACACACCGTTCCTGCTTTTCTTTTTACCTGCTTTGGCATCTTGTCCAGGCCTGTGGATGGGAACACTGGAGAGGGCCTTCACTTTAGAGTACTTCATTCAAATCACACAGGAGAATGCTTAAATAAAGAAAAGAAAAAGGCACTTAGATAAAAATAACTCTGGGCATGTCATTCTCCAGAGGGTTCCACAAGCAAATTCCAAAGAATTCAGACAGAATCACTGATCCCAGTGTGGCCCAAGTAACACTGGAGCTGGAAATCCTACCCAGAGTGATGGTCATTTCTGCTGCCCCTGCAAACAAAGCTTTTTTGGAGGGAATCATATATTTTCCCTTCCATCAGGAATAAAATGCTTTGCTTCTCTTTAATAAAGCAAGTTTTCTTGGCAAGAAACTGCAACTACTTGTTAAATTCCTCCTGTTTTGAGAACCAGGAGAGATCTGAGGGTCTGACAGTGCCAGAGAAGCCAGAGCTTTGGGAAGGGGAGTGACTCAGAGAAGTTTGTGCTCCCCCCTTCCTGCTTCCTCTTGAAAATCTCTGGGAGCCAACCCAAGGTGAGTCAGGCCCTTTGGATTTCTGTGATAAACGCTGAGGTTCCAGTCACACAGCCAGGAAGAATCCCATCCTCCCTGCAGCTGAAGCTGCCATTACTTCCGTTCCTTTTCTATTCTAATTCTATTCTAACTCTATTCTATTCTAATTCTATTCTAATTCTAATTCTAATTCTATTCTATTCTATTCTATTCTATTCTATTCTATTCTAATTCTAATTCTACTCTATTCTATTTCTCTTGTTATTCCATTCCTCTTCCTCTTCCATTGTTATTCCTATTCCATCCCTAATTTGTTTCTTAACCCGGCATGAAAACACCACTTGGAGTCAGTTCAGAGCCCCATCCCCAAAGCCCTGTCCGATCCATCCCGCTCTCCCGGCAGAGAAAGCCTTTTGTGCTGCTGCCCGCGGATCCCGGGGGACACGGGGGGCACACGACGGACACGCGGGGAACACACGGGAGACACACGAGGGACACACGGGGGACACACGGGAGACACACGAGGGACACACGGGGGACACACGAGGGGCACAGGGGACACACGAGGGACACGGGGGACACACGACGGACACGCGGGGACCACACGGGAGACACACGAGGGACACACGAGGGACACACGCGGGCCGTGGCCGGGACCCCGAGGTCGCTGCCGCGGTGTCCCCTCAGGCCGCGCTGCTCGGAGGGGCAGGACCGGAGGGCAGGGCCGGCTCGGGACTTACCGCGGGCGGCAGCGGGGCCGGAGCGGGGCCGGGGCCGGGAGCGGAGCGGGGCGGGCGGGCCG
>WAAE01014003.1:319988-339823 GCA_013400495.1 Nicator chloris | reverse complement strand
GGGGGCGGCGGAGGAGCCGCAGAGCCGCGCCGGGCTGGGCGGGTCCCGGCGGCCGCGCTGGGCCGGTGGCGGGCGGGGGGCGGCGGCTCCATCTCCCCGTGGCGGCTCCATTTTCCCCCGCGGGCTCCATCTCCCCTCTCGGATCTCCATCTCCCCACTCGGATCTCCATCTCCCCCTCACCCCGGGGGTCTCGGTTCCCCCCGCGCCGTGCCCGGCTCGCCGCCGGTGTGCTGCCGCATTCCCGGCCCGTTGCCGGCCCGCGCGGGTCCCTCCCGGCGGGGTGGGTGGGCCGGGCTCGGCGTGGTGAATCAGGCGATGGGGAGCGCAGGCTGGGTGCCGGCTGCTGGTGAAAGTGTGGCGGGGAAGCGCGGCGGGTGTTTACCTCCGGCCGGGGCCGCCCGCAGGCTGGAGCGGGGAGGAAGCGGCAGCAGCAGCAGCGATGGCGCGGCTGGTGGCGGTGTGCCGGGACGGCGAGGAGGAGTTCCCCTTCGAGAAAAGGCAGATCCCCCTCTACATCGATGACACCCTCACGGTGAGTCCCCGCGGGCCCGTCCCGCTGTGCCCGCGCCTCCCGCGTGTTGCAGTTGCCAGGCCGGGCCTTCCCTCCTTGCCGGGCCTCGCTGGCTCCTCCTCGGGCTCCTGCAGCGTTAATCTTTAGGACTTTGCAACACTTGGGGTTAACAGAGCTGAATGTGGCAACTTTTTTTATCTGATGGCCGGCTCTGAAAGCGGGCGAACCGCATAATGAGGGAGTTATCGCTGTGCCGGGGCCTGTGCACAACTTGTGCCGGAGCCACAAGCGTGGCTCGGTGCTCAAGGGTGGAGCAAAGCCATTTTTCTGCTGGGAAGGAAGGGAGCCATGTTAACGTTAAACCCCGGCTTCAAACCGGCGTCAAACCGGCTGATTGTTCTGCTCTGAAACAGGCAAGAAAAGGCTAAAGGCATTTTCGAAAGCTTTGGCGTTGAAGTCAGGGTTATCGAGCCTGCAGAAATGTAACAGATCGGAGAGTTCCCATTTCAGGGTGTTGCTGTGGATTGGAAAACGTGGTGGTTTGGCCGTTTCCAGAAGGTTCAGTGGAAAAATCAAACTAAATGCAGCTTGGAGGTTCTCTGGTCCTTCTCCTCGTGAGTTTAGAGGAAGGTGCAAAAATTGCGTTGTAGGAGAACACGGAGCAAATGGAAAAAAAAATCTTTAACTAGCCAGTTGCTCTTTCAATTCTTAAAGCATGAAAATGCATTGAAAATAATATTGCACTTAGTGTAATTTGGTATCTTAATGATTCATATTTGTCAAATTTCTTTTGACAGTGGGACAGTAACTGTTGTTACTTTAAGTGGTGTAAAATGGGGGTGATTTAAATTCCTAATCTAATGTTTAGGGTGGAAGAATCCCTGAGTTTTATCAGCTAAGGAAGGTGTCCCTGCACATGGCAGGGGGGTGGAACTGGATGATCTTCAAGGTCCCTTACAACCCAAACCACTCTTCCACCTTCCAGAACAAAACTTGAATGTCTTCAGACAGGCCCCATCTGGTTTTGCTGCTTGTGAAGGAAGTCCTATTGCTGTATTTTATTTTTGATCAGTTTGAATGGTGGCATGTTATGAATTAACCAAATATAATCACTATTTTTGGCTTCTCTCTGGTTAAATACGTTCAGGTATTAGGGAAAGTTTCCCCTACAGTTGTCCAAAGCAGTATCTGCCTCTCCTAGAGGGGCTGATGAATTGGAAAACCCAGCACTGTGCAGGAATAGTGCAAGTTTGAGTTTTTTGGTGTCTTGGCCACACCTGGAAAGTTACTGTGGCCATTTGTTTTCCATGTGGTTTTAAGCTCTTGGATTTCTCTCTGTTTTATTTTTAAATTTTTTTTTTCCTTCCTGGACTCTCAATAAAAATCACCCATTAATTTGTGTCATATAGACTTGCCATGTTCTTGTTATTTTTGTTGTGTGTAATAGGTTGAGAGTGAAAATTCAGCTCTACCAGATGGATGACTTCAGCAGACCTAAAATTCCATTTGTGGTTTAGTCCCAGAATTTAACACCAGGCCCAAACCTGGTGTAATTGCACCGTGTTGTTGCTGCCCTTCTGCTTTTTACACCACAATCCTCATGACTGAAAGCTGTAAATCAGTTTTATACCCATGTGGAGGAAAGGCATTTATGCAAGTGCAAGTCATCCTCACCATGAAGAAATCTTACCTTGTGTCCATTTTATTTTTTTTTCTCATTCTGTTACTGTTGTTATAAAGTGTTTGAATTTCTAGGTGGTTTCTGGTTTTACTTAACAAAACCTGCAGAAGCAAGTGAATGAACTCTGAGCTTCCTTGTCTGTCATCTATAATTTATTTTTTAAATACTTAATGAGAGCTATTACAAGACATGCAGCTGTCTTCGAAACAGAATTTTACCTCTGCAGCACTGTCTTTAAAAAATAATGGTGGTTATTGATAGTAACTGGCTTCTGTTACCTCGTTGAAAACTCAAATTTTAAAAAGGATGGGACCAACGTGCCTGTTAGTCAGCTGGAGGAGTTAATCTGTGCCTTCAGTCTGGAATCTGTGAATTAGCGATTGCAAATGAGGAGTGAATGGCCCATGTGCTCTTCATCTGGAATGTTGCTTTGTAGTGGCCCAGGAAGCAGCTCAGGTGCAGGGAGATGCTGCTGCCCTGAGTGGAATCTTCACCACCACACTTCCCTGTTCCTTCTGGCTCAGCCAGAAATTAAAGGAGGTTTCAATATTGAACCCTTTTCATTTCTTAAGCAGCTTTTATGGTTTCTAGAAGGCATTGCATTTGATGTGGTATTACAGGATTTTTTTTTTCCTTGCAGTTCGGGGTGTGATGGTGGTTGATGTTTAACCACTTAATAAAATCTCATCAGACACATGAATTAATTTAGTCTTTGATTCTTTTGCTCTGTTGTACAAAATACCTCAGGGTGTTGTCTGATAGTGGGAGATGGAGGTGAGGGGGGAGAAATAGGCAGATTTATCTCTTGTCTCTGTTATTAGCAGATAGAGCTTTTACTTTTGCTTGTAGCTCCTGGCCCACAGAAACACCACATTAGTGATGCAGGAAACATCAAATGTGCAGCAGAAAGTGCTGTGGATGGATCAGGGATGAGGATAGCTGGAAAAGGAGCTGAGGGTTAGGATTGGCAGTGGCTGTGGCACTGCTCTGTGCAAAGATAAGGCAGCTGTGCCAATGCTCAGATTGGGGCACACGGGACAGCAAAATAGTGCCTTGTTCTCAGAGAAATGGTGTTTATTTTGGAGTGGTGCTCAGTGCCTGGAAAAGTGAGTGTGTGAGTTGTCTGGAGGTAGAGGTGGCAGTTAGGCAGACAGCAGGGAATTCTGCCTTCACTAGACAGCTGAGGGAAGGTGGAAGGAGGAAAAGGGATGAATCAGACAGTTTTATTTGGTGTTCGTTTGCATTGGGGTTATTAACCAAAGTTATTTCTTTCTCTCAGATTTTAAAGTGAACTTTCAGTGTTCATATTGACAAATTCCTTATTTTTTCAGTTTGGACAGAGGAGAGAACTAAGCCAGGCTTTACACATTTTTCTAGCTGCTTGCATTTTATTCCATGGTTGCACAGTTGGATTTTTTGGCTGAAAGTTACTTTCCTGATTTCTGCCTCTTCCCAAGAAATCGCTCTCTTTGTTTCTCAGTAATTTGATAAGAAATGTTATTAATTACTTACAAGTAATCACATTGTTCTGTAGGCTTAACATTTTGCTTTGAGCCTCTTGAGAGTTGCAGCTGCAATCACACAAAGCAAACTATGCCTTGGAGTACCTTGTTGGCTTAATATGGTTTGAAATTAGCCTTTGGAGGAGTCGACTCTGTCATTAAACTGTTGTGACTGTTTCCTCAGAGCTTTAGAAATGGAGTTAAGCTGTTGGGTCCTTTTGGATCTCCGTGTGTTGAAGGTTTTGTTTTTTGTTGGTTTTTTTTTTCTTTTTGTAAACTGAAGCAGGGTCTCAAGTCATGTAGGTGATAATATAAATATTGCTGGTCCATTTAGCAACTCGTGCTTTCTAACAGCCATTTAAGAGTTGCCATTTATAAACTGCTCCTAGAACATTATATTAATGAAGCATTTATTACTTTGCTGAAACAGTCACTATCTGAAACAGTTACTTTTATCCTTTCTCAAGCTCCAGTAATTATGTGAAAAGAATGAGCATTTAACATAATTTCAGTCTTATTTCCTCCAAGAAAGTAAAACAACTAACGCTCTGTTTGGTTGTTTGTTTGTTTTGTCTGAGAGCTCCTCTTTAAATTGTTTTTTCCTCTCTTGTATAGATGGTGATGGAATTTCCTGATAATGTGCTGAACCTCGATGGGCATCAGAACAACAGCACACAATTGAAACAGTTCATCCAGGTAAATAATGTTTCCTTAAGAAGTGAGGTTTTTGCTTTCCTCAGGTTTGTGTTTTTGCTTCTCCAGGGGGTTGTGACTCCTGGAATGCCTCAGACACGTCAGCACTTGGGAGCAATCACACATTGGTACCAAAGTGCACTGGGTTCAGTTGTGCTCTGGATTCCACAGCATTTATTGCACGTTGTCTTGTCAGGAGGCAATTGCTGCCTGTCTGAGAGCTCAGAACTCACAGTGGGAACTACAGCTTCTAAATACATCTTGATTTTTACTTTTCTGAACTGCCTTTTCAAGTGGAAGTGTGGATTGCTTGAGGTTGGGTTCTTATGATTAGTACCCATAGCAGGGCAGAATTTGTGTGCCAATTTGTAGCTTTTATGTAGATAAGTAGTGAGAATTGGTTTCGTGGTACCCCAGAAACTTCAATCCTGAAACTGATGTGCCAAATTCTGGCAAATACCTGTAGCACTGTAACACTTGTAGCAGCTGCAGTGGTGCCACTTGATGTCCAGAGGGGCAGAGTTTGCTGCTCTGCAGTTGCAGGGCCTCACTCAGGGTTGACAGCAGCAGTGCAGACACGTGCTGCATGCCAAGTGTGGCTGGCTTGTGAAAATAGCTCATTCCTGCTTTGCTGTGACTCCTGCAATTAATTACAGGAAAGAGGGTTATTTCAGAGTGATAGTGCTTGGCAGATGATTTAATGGGCCTTCCTCTAAGAGCACAAACCTTAGAGGTTACCTGATGGTACCTCTGCTTTCCATATTGCATACAAGGAGCTGAGAACACTTTCTCTTTTCAGTGGATGTGAGTTCTGCTGTATGGTGTGGTCTTTTCTTCCTTTGCCCAGAAATTGTGGAAAGCCCTTTGTGTGTGAGGAGTGTTTGAGTGGTATGATGTGAGAATAATGCAGAAAATACTCTGGTGGCATGACATTCCCAGTGCAGATACAACTCAAGTGTGGGTTTGTGTGTTGGGGTGTGAGGAAGGGACTCTGCTCTGCACAGCTCTGCTGGTGGCATTCCAGTGCTGCTGAAAGCCAAGGCAGTAATTCAGCAGTGAGAAGGACTAGAAGGGTGTGTGCTTTTTTGTGAGGACATGTGCCTGGATGTGTTTGACACAGGGGCCAGGAGGCACATCTACCATTGTTTATTGACATAAGCAATATTGGAAGGTATTCTCATTAATCTTCTCTTAATGGCAGACATTGGATGTTCACTACTGAAGTCAAAGGCTTCAACCTGAGTAGTAATGTGTGCTTTCTTTAATTCCAACTAGTAGCATTGTAATGGGAAATGACATTTAGCCTTCCAGGAAAAATACTGCTAAAGTGCCATGGTCTGAGCAGAACAAGTTGGTTGTAAATGAGATTTCCATAAGTGCCAACGAGCATTTGAGAATTTCCTTTCCATGTGCCAAAGATAAAATGAGTGTGAGAAGATGAAAACTTGCAGTTGGTGTGGGTGAGACCTTTTCCTACAACATCTGTGCTGAGGTGGAGAAAAAGCATTTCCCAGTTGGGACGCTTATTCTGAAGCAGCATTTGCGGTGAAAGGAGGCAACGAAGAGGAGAGAAAGACCAGAGAATAAGCACTGAATGATTTGATTTTTGTGGTTTGTTTCTTTCCTTGCAGAGACACAGCATGCTGAAGCAGCAGGACCTGAACATTGCCATGATGGTGACGTCGCGGGAGGTGCTGAGCGCGCTGTCGCAGCTGGTGCCGTGCGTGGGCTGCCGGCGCAGCGTGGAGCGCCTCTTCTCCCAGCTGGTGGAGTCAGGGAACCCTGCCCTGGAGCCCCTCACCGTGGGGCCCAAGGGGGTGCTCTCAGTCACCCGCAGCTGCATGACTGATGCCAAGAAGCTCTACACACTCTTCTACGTGCACGGGTCAGTGTGTGCGAGCTGCTCGCGCCAGCCCCGCTCTCTGCGCGTCGCCTCTTGGCCGTGCCGAGTTGTGACCGCACGTTCTCCTCTTCAACATCCATAATTGCAGCTGGTTGTTGCCTGAACTGGGGAAAAAGCAAACCTAATCTTGGATGCCACCAGTTGCAGCGCCATGATTGCAGTTGAAAGATGGCAGTGTTTAATGTCGAGTTGTTAATCTGGTGCAGGCACTGCGGGGTTTTCGTGGTCTGTGGAAGGAAAGTGTTTGCCTCACTACTTGGCATGTAAAAAAATAAAAGCGTTAGTTTTTTCCACCGAAGTTTGGTGCTCTTGGGTAGAAAGGTAACAGTGAGAAAGTGAAACCTTCTGGGCTTGGTGAGCACAATAAATACCCCAGTGCCATTAGTTCCTCAGCTGTCAGCAGAGCAAACAGTGAGTGCTCAGCACAGTGTGCCTTGGCCTTCCAGTTGGCTTCAGCTTGTTCTTCTTGCTCCAGTTAGCAGGAAAAGTAGGGAAGGTTAGTGCAGAGTGGAGATTAAAATGGGCAGAGTGAGGTAGTGTAACCTGATCCAGTGGTTTTCAGAATACAGAGTTCCTCACTTTTTTTTTTCCCATAGGTCCAAACTGAATGACATGATTGATGCAATTCCCAAAAGCAAGAAGAACAAGAGGTGTCAACTACACTCCCTGGACACACACAAACCAAAACCTTTGGGGTAAGTCTGTTTTTAACATGCACAACTGAAATATTTTAAGGAAGCAAAGCATTGAGACAAAGTTATTTTTAAGCATTGAGATCAATTTTTATGCTCTGATCTGTTTGCCAGAGTAGCAGTTGGATTGTAGCAGACCTAAATAGTTGTTGGGGAGAGGAAGAGAAGCACCAGGAGTTTTGGGCATGCTCAGAGCATGGATGGCTTCTGCACTGTGATATAAACAGTGCTCTAGAAAGACAAACTGGTTTTTGTGCTCTAGACCAAAATGGTTGCTCAGCAGATTTTCTCACATTGAGGTCAAAGGGTACATGCTAAATAAATATACATCATTTTGCTTGGGATTATTAAAAATGCCTTGCACAACTGTTAACCAAGGGCTTTATTGTGGTTGGATGCAGGGTTAAAACTGGAACTCCATAAAATATATTTTCTCAAAAGTGACAGCATGTTTTGAATACACCACTGAACAATATGCATATATGCCTCTGCCTTGAAGTTGAAATGATTTATTCAGCTTTTATTAAGCAGAAAAACACTCCCTGTAAATCTATTGTGGATTTTGAGACGGTTTCTTGTTTTTGGGGTGGCTCCTTTTATTGTTTTTTGTCATATGATGACCAATAAATTAGTCTCTTGGGCTTAATTGGAGTGTTTGGACCTTTTTTACTCAGCTGTGTTCTGCTGCTTATTAAGCCTCCAACCTGTGAAAGCTTGCTCATGGTTTCCAGTGGCAGGACATGTATTTTTCTATGCAGATTGGAGTCTCTCTGGGTTTAGTTAAATCCCCTGGGATACCAGGCATGTGGAATTTGACACTTGATTTTTGCTTGTGCTGCTTGAGGATACTGGGAACTAATCATTATCTTCTATTATATTTTGGTTATAGGCCTTTCACAAAATTAATTTAAAGCTTATGTTGTGCAAGATCCTGAGAGTATAGGGGTGTATATATATATTTCTTTTATAAATAAAGCAAATTCATAGCATCATGGAAGTGGGTTTGGGGGTTTTTTATATTTAGTAAGCTTAATCTTTTCTGTGTGAGAACAGATGCTGTGGAACCTGCAGTTAGCACTTTGGCAAGGTAGAACAATTCTGAAGCTGAAGGAATAGAGAGGAAAATGCTGCTTTTATTTCCTCAATTCATGCTGGAATAAATCCCCTTAGTGTTTTGGATGCTGGCAGGTTAACAGGGAATATGAGGAAGAACAATGTTTTGTACTCTGCAGGTAAAACTTGGGGGTTATCAGAGAACTTGGCCTGTGCACAAGCAGTGCAGTTTGCTAAAGAAGCAGGACTTGCACTCCCTGCCTCAGCTGAAACCCCTGTGTTCTGTACAGCAGTGAGCAGAGTGCATCAGCACTGATATAAATTCAGATAAATCTGCCTGCAGTGGACACACACAGGCTCTGGCTGAGCTGTGGAGGCACTCAGTTGTCACAGAACAAACTTCATTTACCATCGTAGAGCTCCTGCTCCCCATCTTTGCAAGAAACTCCTTCAGATGAGTTTGTATCTGTTGGGCATTTCCTGCACACAAAAAAGGCTTTGAGCTGGAGCTGTGTGTTTAATTAGAGGAGTTATGTAAGCAGCTAATGCCACTCAAGGGTTACTTGATGTCCTCACTCTGTGCCTGGCTTTTGGCTCCTCAGCTCCATTTGGGGCTCAGGAGCATTTGGAACTCTCCTAAAAGCAAGCCCTGTGACCTGGCAAACTGGGTAATGGCACATGGAACTCCTCTAATTAGGAAATAGGGCTGCTTCTTCCCATTTGCCTGCTCTGTTGTAGCCATAAGACAGAAATGACCTTTCTCATAAAGTGTCAAGTGTGGACAAGCTTGTAAGTAACCATGACTTGTTTTTTAAAAGTCCATTTTTTGCTCACTTTTAGCACACCCAAAAGTGAGTTGTAAAATTATTTTGATATTCTAACAAATTGTTGAAATTTGACGTAGGATGTTTTATGGTAAAAGTTGCTTGGGTTTTTTTTTTTGTTTTGCTTTTTTCTTTGGTTATTTTACCAAATTGTCTTCAGCTGACAAGTATTAAAACCTGTATGTGTTTATACTTAAAGTAATATTCTGAAAATCTGGGTTATAAATATGGACAGCAGAACTTGCATCTCAGTTCTGACCCAAACTTTGATAGATGTTAAGGCTTAACCTATAAAGAATTCAAAATAAGGAACAGAGCAGCATTTTCCATAGGATTTGTTTAGGAAGAATAACTAGCTGATAACATATATGTTATAGGTCTGAGAAATGTTTGGTAATACTATGTGACAGTGAAAGGAGCAGTAGCAGACTCAGTTCAAAGAAATTAAGAGCAGTTAAGAAAAGTAGAGAAGACAGGAAGAAGAAAGAGAGCAAGTGTAGCATCATTTTCTGCTATGGACCTTCCCAGGGAGCAGTCAGGTAAAGAATGAGGCTCTGCTGGGCTTCTCTGCTGGCCCCCAGCAGGATAATGGAGAGATTTGTGTCTGGTTTCCTTGCAGGGGTTGCTGGATGGACGTGTGGGAGCTCATGTCCCAGGAGTGCAGGGATGAAGTGGTTCTGATTGACTCGAGCTGCCTCCTGGAAACGTTAGAAACCTACCTACGGAAACACAGGTGTGTGGGGGGAGCAAACCACACCTTCCTTTGGGGAAATACGTCTTGTGATGAGATCCAAATGTTCCAAAGGTCGAGGATTTCTCTCTTTTTTTTCTTGTAAAATTGGAGGTCTCAGCCTGGTGGTGATGGGGGACTGGGATGGTTGATGAGACAAAGATGCTGAAATATTCTTTGTGTTTAATGGAAGGGAAAATGTGGAGACCTCTGATGAAGTAGCTGCTTGTCTTAATTGTCTTGGCTAAGATTACATTATGATTTACAGTTTAATGTTTAAAAACTATGTGTTCTCATTCACTCTCACTGCTCTTGGGCTGTGCCTGTTTTTAGGCTTTCAGGGACTATGTGCCATTTCAAAATCCCGTGAACTGTACCCGTGCAAGCAGATTTTAGGCTCGGTGTTGCCTTTAAAGCCCTGTTTTAAACCACTTGTTTATGCCTGGCGCTGTTAAATCTCTCATGCAGGGCAGAAATAAACCATTAAATTATAGTTACATGTGCACAGGAGCTGGCATGCTGATTGAAAAGTTTTAATTTCCAGCAGTCTCAAGGTTCTGATACGAACTGTGGGGGCACAGATGGGCGCGGGGGTGGTGGTGCTGTGGAAATAACACTTTGGAAACAAAATAACTTTAATCTCCTGTGACATTAAACACTGCCTTGGCTGCCTTCCTGGTGCTAACCTGCAATAATACTGCTGTTTTCTCTCCTTCCACCACAGAAAGCAGACAGGTATCGTAGCTCTAACAGCAAAATATGTTTGACTTGGTGCTGTCAAATGGCTGGAGATACTAGGAAGGGAAAAACACCATCCAGAGCTGGCATGGGGAGCCAGCTTTCTGAGCTGAAATGTGAGCAGCTTGTCTGACTTGCATTTTTAGAGTCATCCAGCAAGAGATCTTGTAGCGTCTTGAAGGTTACTCCTCTTATGACACAGAATGAGCTTAATTTGCCTGTATTTTAATTATAAGTAAACTCCTGTCACACATGAGCTGTCACATGTTTAAAATGAGTACGTTGTGTCATAAATAACCCTCATTTGGCCATCAGCACAGCAGTGTAATAATTCAAAATGTGTTTGTAGTGGCAGCAAGGATCGCTCTTGTACAGCAGGCACCAGAGGAAACTTTGCCTTATTTCTTATCACTCACTTGAGTACACTTGAAAGAATTGCTAGAAGGTGATGTGGCATGTGTTACATGAGAGAGGGGTTTTGCCCTGCTTTGCACTATTTGCTCACTGTGGAGATTTCTGATCTTGGAGTTGAATTCCTTGTGGGAATTCCTTCAAATCAAGGGTTCGCTTTGGAGGGTGGAAGTTCGTTATCCAGGTTAGTACTGTCGAGTAGGTGGGATAATTCATGATCAATTTATGTGGCTGATAACCCAAATGCTATAACAGTGACACTTCTTGAAGCACCACAACCCTGCAGCGCCCCGATCCCCACACACGGCCGTGTCCCCGGCGCCTTGGGGCGAGCTGAGCCCGCGTTGCACTTCCCCGCAGGTTTTGCACCGACTGCAAGAACAAAGTGCTGCGTGCCTACAACATCCTGATCGGGGAGCTGGACTGCAGCAAGGAGAAGGGCTACTGTGCTGCCCTGTACGAGGGGCTGCGCTGCTGCCCCCACGAGCGCCACATCCACGTGTGCTGCGAGACCGACTTCATCGCGCACCTCTTGGGCCGGGCCGAGCCCGAGTTCGCAGGAGGGTATGAGTATGTAATTGGCTAGAGTGGGCTATCTAGCGCTTTGCTTCTTTATTTGACTCCTCATTGTCTTTGCCCAAAGTGGCTTTTTGGCCTCTTTGCTGTGTGGTGAACTCGTGGTTGTGGATATTTGGTACCGGCGTAAGGCTCGGAGAGAGCGCTTGGAAGGTTTCGGCTGTGCTTTGGAAGAAAAGAGTTTCCAAACGTCTTCCAGTTGGTTGTTCATGCCCTAGAGCTGCCTGCTTGTCCACTGAGGTGTTCAAATATGCGAAATAGAAAGAGAGCCTCGGTTGAGTTTTGCCAAATGCCAAGTTTTCAAGTTAGTTTTGTTGCCCTTTGTGTATTTTTGAAGCTTTTTTCAGCGTCTTAAAACCTTCCAGTGAAAAGGACAATTCTGAGCTCAGTGTTGGAGAATCACAGAATGAGTTGGAAGTGACATTAAAGATCATCTAATTCCAACCTCAATACCTTTAAAGCTCAGTCATAACTGCTTAGTGAGGAGGGTAAATCACAGTAGTTTTCCCTTACCAGATTGACCAGACTGATAGGTAATAGGTACATAATGAACAGATTAATACTGAAATGTTTCTACTCTGCACGGTAAGTAATGTACAAATTCCCTGTGTGTTTATTCAGCTTGAGCTAACTGATGGTGAAATAATTGCTGTGAACTCCAGCAAATTTCAGGACACAAAAGAATGCATCTCTGGCATTTAAACCCTTGATCCCTCCTAGGAAGAGCAGGGTGTGACACCTGAAGCCAGAGGAGGCAAGGCACAGTGCTGCTTCACAGTGGTGGCTTTGACCTGTTCCTTTCTATTTTGCATCTGCATGCAGCACAGCAGAGCCCTGCCAGGCTGCTCCTGCAAGCACAGCTGCAGTTGTACCTCCAGAGAACACGTCAGCCCTGCTTTGATCCCTTGGTTGGCTTCCAGCTGCTCTAACAACGCTGTGCTTTGGTTCCCCTTTCCCCCAGACGGAGAGAGAGGCACGCCAAGACAATAGACATAGCCCAGGAGGAGGTTCTCACCTGCCTGGGCATCCACCTCTACGAGAGGTTGCACCGGATCTGGCAGAAGCTGCGGGCTGAGGAGCAGACGTGGCAGATGCTCTTTTACCTGGGGGTTGATGCTTTACGCAAGAGCTTTGAGGTAAAAACATCGACTTTTGTCCAACTTGTGTCTGAATTGCTGCAGTAATTTGGGCCCCTTGTCACTGTAATTTTTTTTCTGCTTTCTAACATCGGGCTGGAAGGAGTGTCAAGGGTGTTGCAGTCAATCCCTTGGTCAGTTGTGTGGCATCCATGCACAGCACAACTGGGGTGTGTTCCTGTGTGGAATAAACTGGAATATGAAAGATTGAGGCTTGCTTTTACCTTCAAGCTGCCCATTCCAGTACACTGAGCCTTCTGTGTTATTAATTCTGTTTTTCTACCTGATTGCATTTCAAGTAGCTCAGGCTACAACGGGTTTTGGTTGGTTTATGAGCAAAAATGGAGGATGTGCTTTTGAATTATAAAAGTGGTTGCAAACTCTTGTGTTCAGCTTGTTCTGAATGCACTCTGATCCTATGGGATCCTGAGCTTCAGACAGAACTCCTTTAACATATATTTAATATTAATTACATGTAAGTTTATGTGACATGGATCTTTTTTGTTATGTTCATCTTCCATTCATAAGAACTGTTCTCTCTAAAACACCAGAGAAAGAGGAGGAAAATCAGTTTGGGAAAATCATAATGGAACACTGAGCTGGTTAGTTCTTGGAGTGTTTTTACTCCCACAGGATCAGAGTACCACAGATCCAACAATGCATTAAAATCTGCAACTCTTCACTGAAAAATGTGAATCTGGGCCATAGGTGCAACCCAGAGCTCCCTCACACATGAGTTTCCAGCAATCTAAACCAAGTGACTGCATATGGGTGGGCATTTTTCTCCTGTAGTCAATAGTTGTGTTACTGGGATTTCATTACTGGCTGTTTTCCTTCTCCTTTTTTATAAATGTAAAAGCTTGAATTGTGATAACTTCTGTAACTGGATCTAACCTCTCGTCAACAGATGGCTGTGGAAAAAGTGCAGGGCATTAGTCGATTGGAGCAGCTCTGTGAGGAGTTTTCAGAAGAAGAGAGAGTGAGAGAGCTTAAACAAGAGAAGAAACGCCAAAAGCGGAAGAACAGACGAAAAAATAAATGTGTGTGTGAGATCCCTGCTCCTCTGCAGGCAGCAGAAGAGAAGGAAATCAATCAGGCAAAGGTAAGCGTGGATATCTGGGGCTTTTTGGGGCTTCATCCATCAGATGGTAGATTAGATGGTTCCATGGTAGAATTCTTGAGGGATTTTATTGTGTTTTGGTCCCTGGTGGAATTTAATTTCAGATGAGCAGAGCCTTTGTAAAGTCGTTACCTGGGACCGCTCAGCTTTTGGGGTTTGGTGGGGTGGGGTTTTTTTTAATCCTAAATCTGAGGTTCAAGTTATGCCAGATGATTTTTCAACTGTGATTTCTTAAAGATCACTCAGAACCTGGGGACTCAAATGCTACTTGTAGACAATTACCATTGAATTTTTGGAGAGGGGGAATCTTTAAGTGCAATTATTACTCAGGATCTCTTGGCTGACCTTAAAGGGCTGTGGCAGTGGGTGGAGGTGAATTGGTTGGGGTTTTGTTTAGTTGTGTTGTACTTGTGAAGAATTCTAAGCAATGCTGTTATCAGTCAGTGTCAGCTGGTTTTTCTCATGGAAAGAGTATCCTTTCCAGAAATGCTGGCTGAGCTGCTTTCAGTGCCTGCAAGTGTTTTTTGTTTCTGTTTGAAGGAGAACTCCAACTTCACAGAAAGCAGCTGCAAAGCCTGTGGTAGCACCGAGGAAGCCAACAACTGTGTAGAAGTAATTGTTACTAACGAAAGCAGTTCTTGCACTTGTCCTAGTAGTGGTACCCTATTAGGCTCACCTAAAATCAAGAAAGGTATGTTCAATGTTGGTATTTTTCATTTTTAAAAAGAGTTTGCCATTTACGGGGTAAAGAGTGGTCACCTGTTTTTAAAAAGGAGTCCCTGCCCGTGGCGGGGGAATGAGGTGGTTTTTAAGGAGCCTTCCAACCCAAACCTGTCTGGGGTTCTCTGAATTCTTTGTTGTTAGAGGCATAACTAAAGAAGGTGCAGCAGTTCCTACAGATGGCAGTAATTTTGGCCTCTGTCTCAGGTTTATCTCCACACTGTACTGGCAGCGACTGTGGCTATTCCTCGAGCATGGAGGGCAGCGAAACGGGGTCCCGGGAGGGCTCGGACGTGGCCTGCACTGAGGGCATCTGCAACCATGATGAAAATGGTAGGTTTGGGAAGAAGATAATGATGCTGTAATATCCCCAGAGCTGCAGCATCTCAAAGGAAACTTGGCTGTGTTTTGCAGGGGACGATGCCTGCGTCCATCGCTGCGACGACAAGGAGGAGGATGGAGATAGCTGTGTGGAGTGCTGGGCTAATGCAGAGGAGAGTAACACAAAAGGCAAAAACAAAAAGAAGAAAAAGAAAAGTAAAGCTTTGAAGTGTGAGAATGACCACGTAAGGAACATGGCTCTGCCAGATGCTTCTCTAAATGCTTACATTTGAAAGCAGTTACATAAGGATTTTAAATGCCAGTTGAGACTTGTGCTGAAAATGGGACAACAGGGATCTCCTGTTCCCTTGTCATCCCAAGTTTTGGAATTGAGGTCCTTCCTAGAATAGGTTGTGGTGGAGTCTCTTCTATGTTCCTAAGCGTGTGCACTTTTACTGACTCCCAGTGGATGTGCCACCCCTCAGCTCCCCAGGCACACATTTAAATATCAATATCTACCCTTGCTCACCTCTGAACCTTCCTCTTTTCCCTCTGCTTCCATCTTAAAACTGGAATATCCCACGTTAAACACTGCTGGCAGTTGATTGTAGGCTCTTTTCCATTTCAGATTCAGAAACTTGGGAGCTGTCTGGCAGATGCAGGTAGCAGAGAGACCTCAGGAAATCTCACGCACACAGAGTTTCACCGCGACAAGACCAAAGACACACACGCTGAGAGCTGCTGCAGCGCAGACAAAAGCGGCCAGCAGTTGCCTTGGTTTGAGCATATGAAAAATGTGTCACAGTTTGCAGAACCTACAGAAATGTCACTTGTCCCTGATACTGGAAAAGGTGCCAAAAGCTTAGTGGAACTCCTTGTAAGTAACCGCTGCCTTCAAATTTTAAGTTGTAGCATCCCATGTTAATGTTCGGGGCTGAGAACTCAACTCCCAGTGAGGAATTGAGTCCCAGTGTTCAGTTCCTTATGCATGGTCCCTGAGAAGTTTATAATTGAATGCTTTGCAGAGGAGGAGAAATTGTCACTGGAATGCAGTGACAGAACTTGGAAGTGCTCATTGTCAAGGATTGCATTATTCTGTAACATGAAGTGGGCATTATGGCTGCCTTCAGGCCTCAAATGTTACTTCCCACTGCAGGCTCCTTGGGCAGCTTTCTTCTCTCTCCTGTCCTTCTCCTTCCACTTACTTAGATCCTTTGCTCTCTTTCCCTGCGTTTTCCTTCTCTTTCTTTTTTATTTTCATCTTACCTTCCCTCATTTTTCTCTTTCACCCCCCTCCTTTTTTTTTCCCTTTTTCTTTCCCCACCTTTCCCCCAAAACCTCTAATAAAATCCATCCTCTTCCCATGGGAATGTGCTAAGACTGAAGTGGATTTGGATCCATTTCATGACTGAATTGGCTGCTTCTCCCCCCAGAGCAGCAGGGCCCTGTGTGAGCGGGGCATCCGGATCAGCCAGCTGGGATTTGGGCTGGTGTGCCAGGGAAGGCTGGGGACAGATGTGCTGCACAGGAGGGCAGTGCTGCAGCTCTGAAACCCCCGTTCTCATTGCAGGATGAGTCAGAGTGCACTTCTGATGAGGAACTCTTCATCTCCCAGGATGAAATCCAATCATTCATGGCAAACAACAAGTCTTTCTACAGCAACCGGGAGCAGTACCGGCAGCACCTGAAGGAGAAGTTCAACAAGTACTGTCGCCTCAACGATCACAAGGGGCCCGTCTGCAACAGCTGGCTGGCAACAGCTGGGGCCAACTGAACCCAATCCAACTCTGTCTGTCACTGAAACCCGAGATGACTACTGCGCCTTCTCCTTCCAAACTTAATTTAGTGACTTACGGCAAAATTTTATCTTAAATTAATGTGATTATTTTTTTTTTTTTCTTGTTTTTTTTTTTTTTTCTTTTGGGGGGAGGCTGGTGGAGGTGATTTCCTTAATTTTGTTCTTTCTCCAGGCTTGTATCTTTAGTTGAGTAGCTGTGCAAGCCTCTCTTCTAATTTAAGCCATCTCTTTTCATTCAATGTTTCTCTTCCTGTGAGACTTACAAAAAGCAAACTAGTGGCAAAGTAATGTTGTACCTATAATTCTGTACAGAATGACAAGGAGCTGAATATAAGATTTTACAAAGTAGACATCCATTTGCAAAATGTTTTGGATGTAATATGTTAAAGCGCAATGTGCAAAAATTTAAATAAAGAATATTTATTAATATGCATAGTAGAGGTGGGTGTCTGTGTTTGTACTCAGAGTGCTCAGTTCCTGCCGTTCAGGTGGGTGGAGGTGGGGGTGAGGTGAGGAAAGCTGGTCTGGGAAAGGACAGATCCTTGAAAACCAGGCTGTGCTCCTCCAGGGCTGTGGTTTGGGGCTGGGGGTGTTGCTGCCAGCCCAGCAGGGACCCTGAGGACCCAGCTGTGTTGGTGGCACTGTCCTAATCTGGCACCGCTCAGCATCAGGTGCTTGTTCCACTTCCAGGAGCTGGGATAAGGGGTGGCCATGGAGCTGGCAGGGGCTGAGCTCTGGAAATCCTGGTGTGAGGGCCCTGCCCAAGGGCAGCACGCTTCGGGGAGGGGATTGGGTTTGGAGGGTGCAGCTTGGGCCATTGTTAAATCCCACCCTTGTCTTCCATCAGTTCAATACCGGTACTTCTGCCTCTTCTGGTCCAATTAATCCGTTTCCTCGCACAATTCTGGGAATTACTGGAGCATCCTTGGCCCTGGGGAGGGGCATAACACCCCCTTCACGGCGCTGCTCATCCTCTGCTCTCCCCACACCCGTTCTCTGCCTCTCCAATCCTTGCTCGGCTGCCGAGCCCCTGCTCCACGCATCCACCCCTTTTCAGGCTGGGGAAGGAAAACCCCGAGGTTGCCATCTGGGGCGCTGGGGCCGAGCCCCGGCAAACTCAGCGCACGGAGGGCGTGTCCCCGTGGGCGTGTCCCAGTGGGCGTGGCGTGTCCGGGGGCGTGTCCGGGGGCGGGGCGAGCGGGCGGGCGGCGCTTTGTGCGCGGCGGCGGCGGGGCCGGGCCGGGGCCATGGAGCGCTGGACCGGCCGTGTCGCGCTGGTCACCGGCGCCTCCGTGGGCATCGGCGCGGCCGTGGCGCGGGCGCTNGGCGCTGACACCGCGCCGGGGATGCCGCAGCCGGCCCGGCCCGGCCCCTCCGGCCACGGAGCCCCCGCGGCGGGTGGAAGGTGCCCGAGCGAGCAGCGCGTTCGCTTTTGGGGTTTATTCGAGCCGCTTCTTATCGAGGTTAAAAACAGCATCACCCCGGGAGCGCGATGGGGCTGCGGGGCCCCTCCAGCCCCGCGGGGATGCGGCTGTTCGGGAGGCAGGGCGTTTTGTGGAGTTGGTGTTCAAACAGGCTTCGGTCCGGCCGGGAGCATCGCTGCAGGCGCGTCAAAAACCTGATGGCGCTGGCTTGAGAATAAAGATGCTTAAAAGAAGAGTTTTCTGGGGATCCTCTCTGTGCGTTGGTCAGCTGTGCCTCGCAGTGACACGAGCCAAAGCTCATTTGCCGTTTAGGAAGTTTCCTCGGAGGGAGCAAATAAGTTTTAGTCATCTTAAATATTGCCATCCTGGGTGTCTGGAGCTAAAGGAGACCTGTCCAATATCCAGGGCTGTGTTTCCCTAGCCGAGGTGATGAGGGCTCTGCACAGCTGACTGCACTGGCAATAAAGGGTCCGAACTTCATGGAAACCAAGGCTTGGCATCTCTGGCGCTGCTACGTGGGGTTGAGTAAAGAAGTGCCTGGGAAAAGCCAAACTTTTCCCCTTTTCCATTGCGTATCACGGAGGCGCCGCTTGCAGAGAGGAGGGAACGCCAGCGTGACTTCGTGAACTGCCCTTTGGGGCTTGCTGCTAATTTTGGACTTTCCCAGCGTCCTGGTGCTGCGGTTTGCAGGGAAAGCTGCGCTCTCCAAAGGCTTTCCCACGTGCAGCTGCCGGTGCTGGATGTGCTGGAGCCTCGGGGTGCCTGGCAAAGGATGCTGCAGAGGATGTTGTGACTTCCCATTCCCCTCCAGAAAGCTATTTCCAATATCGCCGTTTCCAGCAGCGCCCTTATCTTGGATTTTGTTTTGGAATCTTTTCGTTTGGGAAAGAAATCAATGCGACCTGTGTTTTCCTTCGGTGTTCACGTGGGTTTCCTTCCTTTCCGAACCCTTCCTGGCCAAAGTACAGCCTGGCTTTAAAAGCCAGCAGTGCTGGAAGGCTTTGCATTCTTGTTTGGACGTGCACCAAGAGCCATCACTCCTGTATTGATGATTGATCGGGTTTGCTCGGGGTGCAGATGTGCTGCTCACGGCTCCCAAATGTCCTGTGGTGTCTCAGACACAGCAGCTGATGTTTGTCCCCGTCCCCTCCCTCCTCCCTGGGTCCCCGGCGTGCCTGCAGCACTGTCATTTGTTTTGGTGGGTGTCTGGACTGTGTTTTGCTCCGCTGCTATTCTGGGTTTATTTATTGTCAAGCGTGTCTCCTTAACGAGGAAGAAAATGCCCGCTCCAGGAAGGGAAGGTGGTGGGGGCATCCAGGGTCAGCTCCTGGCTGCCAGGGATGCTGTGGGGGCTTTGTGCCCAGTCCTGCCATGCTTCGGAGCAGAGCTGTTCATGGAGCTTCCCTCCAGGAGATTCACCTTGAGGCTTTTCTTAAAAAAAAAATTAAATAGGAAGATATCCAGATTTGGAACTATTGAGCTGGGGATTTGCTTGGGGGGGATTTGAGGGATGCTCTGAGGGCTGGGACACAGTGATGGAGGGAGGAGGGAAGAGGAATGTGAAGGAGTTGAGGGTTTGGTGATGCCAGAGGTGTAGTTAACAGNGGCGTGTCCCCGTGGGCGTGTCCCAGTGGGCGTGGCGTGTCCGGGGGCGTGTCCGGGGGCGGGGCGAGCGGGCGGGCGGCGCTTTGTGCGCGGCGGCGGCGGGGCCGGGCCGGGGCCATGGAGCGCTGGACCGGCCGTGTCGCGCTGGTCACCGGCGCCTCCGTGGGCATCGGCGCGGCCGTGGCGCGGGCGCTGGTGCAGCACGGCATGAAGGTGGTGGGATGCGCTCGCAGCGTCGATAAGATCGAGGTACCGGCGTTGGCGGCGGCGGGGCGGGGGCCGCCTCCCCTCCCTTCCCCTCCCTTCCCCCCCCCTCCCCACGAGGCCGCGGCGGAGCGGGGCCGCTCCCGGCTCGGCTCGGCTCGGCGCGGCCCGGCCCGGCCGGGCGCTGACACC
>WAAE01014003.1:172310-308465 GCA_013400495.1 Nicator chloris | reverse complement strand
TGCTGGCTGTTTTTTCCCTTCCTGCTGGCTGTTTTTTCCCTTTCCTGCTGGCTGTTTTCCCCCTTCCTGCTGGCTGTTTTTCCCCTTCCTGCTGGCTGTTTTCCCCCTTCCTGCTGGCTGTTTTTCCCCTTCCTGCTGGCTGTTTCCATCCCTCCTGCTGGCTGTTTTTTCCCTTCCTGCTGGCTTTTTTTTCCCCTTCCTGCTGGCTTTTTTTTCCCCTTCCTGCTGGCTGTTTTTTCCCCTTTCTGCTTGCTGTTTTTTCCCCTTTCCTGTTGGCTGTTTCCATCCTTCCTGCTGGCTGTTTCCATCCTTCCTGTTGGCTGTTTTTCCCCTTCCTGATGCCTGTTTTTCCCCCTTCCTGCTGGCTGTTTTCCCCTTCCTGATGGCCGTTTCCCTCCTGCCTGTGTCTCCCCCAGAAGCTGGCAGCTGAGTGCCAGAGTGCTGGCTACCCGGGCACGCTGATCCCGTACAAGTGTGACCTGTCCAACGAGGAGGAGATCCTGTCCATGTTCTCGGCCATCAGGACCCTTCACCAGGGCGTGGATGTCTGCATCAACAACGCGGGGCTGGCCCGGCCCGAGCCCCTGCTCTCGGGGAAGACAGAGGGCTGGAGGACCATGATAGATGTGAGTATTCCCCAGAGGGAGCAGGAGCCGCTTTTCTGTCTCTCCTGGCCACCAACTCCTCATTCCAGAGCTGAGGATCTGCTCCCCAGCCTGCTCTGACAAAGCCCAGTTTTGCTGCTTGGGCAGTGGAAGGACATCCTGCCCTGCTGAGCCCTCACCTCGGAGCATGGAAACACAGCAGCATCTTTCCTTTAGCTCACTGGCTTCCTGAAGGGTGAACAGCCTTGCTGCATTTTCTTTTTTCTTCAATAAAGCAGGAAATCAAATGCCAGGCACTGGGTTTTGCAGCTAATCCTGTTAGTTGTGGCAGTGGGTTGTAGGAATGGGCAGATTCTTTTTGGCTTAAAAAGCTGTAATGCTTTTTGTCTTTATAGCTTAATTTTCTGCCCATAATCAGGTTAGGGCTGGCTGTGAATGGGAGCATTTCTTGTGCTGAAGTGGGAGTTGTGCACGTGGCCCATCCAATTTACAATTTCTCCCTGGGTCCTCCTGTCCTGAGGTGCTGCTGGGCATCTTCCTGTGACTTCACCATTTTTTGTCACTATGTGGGGGCCCTTTTTCTGAACGCAGCAGTGGAAGCCACAGCTGTGGGACCTCGGCATGGTTTGGGTGTCCTTGCAATGTCCCTGGCCAGTGGGGTGCTGAACCAGGAGCCTCTCATGGAGTGATTTCCCCTCCTGTGCCACCTTCTCTTGTGGCGTGCAAACGTTTTCCTCACAGGAGCAGGAGTGGAACTGATGGCTGTGAGTAACCCTTGTGGCACCTCCAGCAGCTCTGAGAGCTTGTCCCAGTGAAGGGAAGGACGTGTCTGAAAAGCTGTTTGTAGGCCCAGGGCCACTGTGACCAGCAGTGGGGTCAGCTGGGACGTGTCAGCTCCCCTGGCTGCTCCTCCGGAGCGCTGCCCAAAGCCGAACACAGAGGCACACTGAGACTTCAGACTCCTGCTGCCAGGCCAAGAGCTGCCATATCCTGGCTAATTAAGTTCTTGTTAGGGGTTTGGCCCGCCTGCTGGCTGCTGTGACTGCAGCCAAAGCGAGCTCAGCTCAGCTTTGTGTGCCCAGGCAGGCTTTGTGGCTGCCCAGCCTGGGTCACTGCACAGCCGCATCTCCCCGGCCCCGGTTGCCATGGAGGCTTTAAAGAAAATGAAGTGAAGTGTAGCTGAGGCTGAGCTGCTGTTCAGCAGGGCACTGCCCAGCCCTGGCTCGCTCTAAGCCGGGCCCTGGGGGTCACCTGGGCCTTGGAGACTCCTTGTGCTGGTCCCTGGGAGCGTGTCCTGTGTGGATCCCTCAGGGATGCTGTGTCCCTCCTGTTCCTTTGTTTTTTGTCGGGTGGGCAGGCAGGGGGGGCTTGTGGCTTTTCCCAGCTGAAAGCCCTTCCCCAATCCATGTTGCCTTCCCTGGCTGCTCAGCTGGAAGTGCTCACCTTTATCTCACCTCCCACCACTTCTAGAGAGAAATATTTTGGAGTGGGGATTGTCCTGTAGGAGACACTCCAGTGTTGGTGTTTACAGTGCCTCAAAGTCTGGGAGCCTGTGGGGTCCCCCTGCTTGTGGGGGCTGCTTTGGGGTGGGATGGGTGGGGAGCAGAGGCAGGCTGGGGACCCCACCAGGGCAGTGTTAGGAAACCAGGGACATGTTTTATTCCCAGGGATGATCTGTGTGGCTCCCTCTGCTCTCACTGCTTGGCAGAAATGCTGTTGTAGCAGCCCTGAGACACCCCAGCTTTCTCCCTGTGCTGGCAGATGTTTCCCTCTCACCATCCTCCCAGCAGCTGCTGGCTTGGCTCCTTCTTGCTGCCTTAATTAACAACCCTCCACCATCCAGGCAAAGCCCTGGGATGCTCCAGAGCCCCAGGCTTCACCCACCCCAGCCCGGGCAGCCCCACCAGCCTGGCCTTTGCTTTTTATGCTGCTGCTGAGGGGTGGAAACAGCTCAGTGGAGTTTTCCCTGATTGTTCTGTGCCCCTGTTTTGTGGCTGCATGGCGGTGTCCCCTGGCACTGTCCCCTGGCACTGTCCCCTGGCACTGGCCCCTGGCACTGTCCCTGTCCCCAGGCGCTGCAGGCGCCGTGGCAGGGCTGGGGGGGCTCTGCAGGGCCAGCCCCCCCTGCCAGGGCACCCCAGCCCCAGGATCAGCCCTGGCCTGGCTCCTTTCCCTCACAGGGAGGGCTGCCAGCACCTTCCACGGGTCACTGGGCTTTGCAGGGCTGTGTGGCAGCAGGGAGGCTTCTTCCCAAGCTTCCTCGGAGAGCAGCGCGCTGGGAGATGCTGCTGGAGAGTTCCAGGGCTGCAGGATGGGAAAAGTTTCCAAACAGCCATCGATCCATCAATGTAGGAGGCATCAGGGCCGTAAATTAAAGGCTTTTTTTTTTTTTTTTCCTTTTTGGTAAATTGATTTTTTGCTTCCATGCATTTTTTATGAGCTCTGAGGCTCTGTGTCCTTCCAGATGCCCCTCTCAGTATCCTCCTCCTTGCTATATATCTAACAGTCAAAACCATGTTATAATTTGCTTATTGCTCTCCTTTTCTAATGTTCTGCTTCTTCATTGTCTGGTATTTATTCCCAAGGTGGGAGCTGCTTCTCCCCAGGGTGTTTGGGATGTTGGATGTGTTGCTTCACAGCAGCACAGAGCCCTGCCTTGCCAGCCAGCAGGTCTGCTGTGGGTGCAGGAGGGAAGGTGTCACCTCAGGCAGGTTCTGAGCCCATCCTCCCTTGGTTCACAGCTTCTGTCACTGGTTTGTGAGGCTGGAGCAAAGTCCTGATGTGCAGGAGGAGCTGGGGCTGGGTGCTGTGTACACACCGAGCCTCTGGGGCTGCAGCAGCTCCTTCACCCACTGACCTTTCCAGGCAGGAATTCAAGCTGAACTTCCCATTTTCTCTGCTCAGGGCACAGAGGGCTGCAGCACACATCCCCTCCAGTGGGTTTGGTTCTTGGCATTATTCACTGACAGGCCAGGCTCTGTTCTTGTTGCTTTTCTGAACCATCTGTGCAGGGATATGTTTGCTGTGAGCTGAGTTTCCACGTGTGCTCTGGAGCTGGGGCACTCCTCTGGATGCCTGGGGAAAGGCTGAATCTCTGGGCAAGTGAAAGGCTGAGCACTTCTAGGAACAGGATCTTTTGTGTTCTCTGATCTGGCAACTGGAGCTCGTTAATTGCTGGGAAATGTGGTTTCTGTCCCAGAGCTGCTGCCTGTGCTCTGAGCAGGGCCCAGGTGTGTTGGCCATCCTTGCCAAGGGCCCTTTGAATCTTTTCTCCTTAAAATAGGAATGAGGCAGAAGAATGTCTGATGTGGGTATTTGTAACAACAGCCCCGGGGTGATGCAGACTTGCTCATTTTCCAGGCGTGTTTTTAGGTTGCTCAGTGCCTGTTCCACGTTTTGAAATGGGATTTCACCCCAAAGCCCAGCCTGTGCTGGTGGGAAAAGGCCACCCCAGCTCAGCTGCCTTCCAGCCAGTGGTTTTGTTGTGCCCTGGGCTTTTATCACAGGGCTCTGGACTTTCCCATGAGCTGTTGATTGGGCTCTTGCTTTGCCAGGAGCTGTCAAAATGCTGTTCCTTTGCCCAGGCCGGGGCTGGCTGCTCGGTGAGGGGCAGCCTTTGGGATGATGTTACCCTCTGGTGGCCTTTGGGGAGGGACTTTGGAGTGAGTGCCCCAAAAACGAGCTGCTGCTGGGCCGGGGCATCCTGGGGCAGGAGAGAGGCAGGGATCTTGTTTGCCATGAAGGCTTTTACACCAGATCCATACCCAGAGGATGGGTCAGGCTGGAGCTCCTGCTTTCCCTGAGCACCCTGCTGTGGAATCCCAAATCCCTGCCTGCTCTGGGCTTCACTGCAGTGCTGAGGGGCCCTTCTGCTGCCTTCTCTGCTCCTTTCCTTCCTCTCCCAGCCCAGGTGCGTTCCCGGGTTAAGGATCTATCTCTGCAGTTCCAGGTGTGGTGGCCGAGGTGGCCAGCAGGGATTCTGCCTGACCAAAGTGCACTGGGGTGGGGGTGATGGCTCCCCTTGTGCTGCCTGGGTGCTCCCGGGACCAGATAAACGCCCCGTTTGTCTCTGGCCAGGGGAAAACCCTCCGGGGTGGCCTCTGGCAGGGAATGGGGAATAACGAGCAGACAAAAGCAGATCCTTGAGCTGACCCCGCTCCTCTTTGTGCTGCTCAGGAATTGCGTCTCTCAGCTCCATCCCTTTCCAAACCAGTGTCCCTCTCCTGCCTGTCCTTTTGTGCCAGCCACTCCGAGTTACTCTGCCCCATTCTGGCTCATTGTTTTCCCGGTGATGATCCCCAGCCCTCTCCATCCCTCGCCCTTCCTGCTGCTCCACCCATTTATAGCGGCACTTTCCTTCTGGTCCATCAGGAAATCAGTCCACCCTGGAGATTTCACCCCCTGCAGTGTGTTCAGACCGCTCCCTGCTGCTCCTGCAGCTGGCACAGTGACACGGTGTTCGCTGGGACCTGCCAGGGGATGGTCACACCCTTCAGCAAAACCCCTCCAAATCTCAGCCACCTGAGCAATTAGCACCGCCGCTGAGATTCTTGCTCATCAGCCCTGCACGGACCTCTGGATTCCAGCTGGGAGAATTCCCTTGTCTTTATCTGGTCTTTATCTTTAGCTTTGGCTCCGTGTTTGATGGTCAGGGAGGCAGCCCGGTTTAATGCTCCTGCGGGTGATAGGGCTGAGTTTAACCAAGCCAGGGCAGCAGGCAAGTGCTGCTCCAAAGAGCAAGAGCCTGGACTGCTCTGGCTCCTGCAGGACCGGGTCAGTTGCCAGTCAGGGCTGAGGAAAAGGCCAGCAGGCACCGAGGGCTCGGTGGCTCCCACACCCCCAGGGTGAGTTGCCCACTCTGGTGTTCCCTGTGGCACAAAGTGATCTTTGCTCCCCGTGCCCGGGAGCTCTTTTGGGGCCCCCTCTGAGCTGCTGGTGCTCTGCCAGGCAGGAGCTGGGGATTTCCTCGTTAAGGAGCTGACCTAATTACCTGCTGGCAGTGCCCTGCTGGCAGTGCCCTGCTGGCTGTGCCCTGCCAGCTGCCCGGAGTGCTCGGTGCTGTCTCCTGCCCACAGTGCTGCCTGCTCTCCCTTCCTTTGGCCTTCACCCTCACACTCGGCCCTAAAACAACCAAGTCCATTTGTTTCTGCTCTCTCTGGGTGTCTGTGCACCCCCTGCCCCTGTGGCTGCAGCCCCAGCTCAGGTGTGGGGTGTGAGGATGAGCAATTCCCTCTTCGGGTTTTCCTGGGAATTCCCTGGGGACGGGGACTGGGGCTGATATCGCAGATTTTGGGCACACAAGGGGCAAATCAAGGGGTGCCAGGCAGGGCTGCTGGCCTCAATTTCTTCTTCTTTTCTCCCCCCTCAGGTCAATGTGATGGCTGTGAGCATCTGCACCCGGGAGGCCTATCAGTCCATGAAGGAGAGAAACATCGACGACGGGCATATAATTAACATTAACAGGTGAACCAAGGGGGTGTGGAGTCAGCCTGGGGGGTTCCTGCTCTTCCCTGCAGCACAGAGAGGATTTAAGCACAGGGTGGGGTCAGCCATAGGGACTTCCTCCTCCTCCCTGCCTCACAGGACAGGTTAAGCACTGGAGTTTCAAGCTTGCCGTGGTGCTGATGGCGTTTTCTAAGGACTGTGGTGGTTGATACTTTGAACTTAATCTTTGCTGGTCTAGAGC
The DNA here is from genome assembly GCA_013400495.1 of Nicator chloris. Lineage (NCBI taxonomy): Eukaryota > Metazoa > Chordata > Aves > Passeriformes > Pycnonotidae > Nicator > Nicator chloris. Next base: position 302,174 of record WAAE01014003.1, on the reverse strand, counting down.
AAGGAAGACAGAATTGAGGAGGAAAGGATAAACCAAATCAGGGAGAAAAGGGTAATCCAAACCAGGGAGAAAAGGGTAATCCAAACCAGGGAGAGAAGGACAATCCAAACCTGGGAGGAAAGGATAAACCGAACCAGGGAGAAAAGGATAAACCAAACCTGAGAGAAAAGGATAATCCAAACCAGGGAGGAAAGGGTAATCCAAACCAGGGAGAAAAAGATAATCCAAACCTGGGAGAAAAGGGTAATCCAAACCTGGGAGGAAAGGGTAATCCAAACCTGGGAGGAAAGGATAATCCAAACCTGGGAGGAAAGGATAATCCAAACCTGGGAAGAAAGGATAATCCAAACCTGGGAAGAAAGGGTAATCCAAACCTGGGAGAAAAGGGTAATCCAAACCTGGGAGAAAAGGATAATCCAAACCTGGGAGAAAAGGGTAATCCAAACCAGGGAGAGAAGGACAATCCAAACCTGGGAGAGAAGGACAATCCAAACCAGGGAGAAAAGGGTAATCCACACCAGGGAGAAAAGGATAATCCAAACCTGGGAGGAAAGGAGGAGGAAACCACTGCTGATGGGGCAGGGCTGAACCTTGCTTTGTGGAGCTGCTCAGGAAGCTGTGGCTGTGTCCAGAGGAGCCTGTGGCGGTGCCAGCCTCTCCGGGGGTTTACTGTGACGCTCTGAGCGTGCTGCAGGCCCCTGCCAGGTGCCAGCAGTGTCCCCTGTGCTCTGTCCCCAGCATGAACGGGCACAGCGTGGTGCCCCAGTCCGTGGTGCACTTCTACAGTGCCACCAAGTACGCGGTGACGGCGCTGACCGAGGGGCTGCGGCAGGAGCTGCGCGAGGCCAGGACACACATCCGAGCCACAGTGAGTGCCAGGGCCCCCTGCTGCCCTCCCCTGCCCCCTGGAGCACAGCTCCTCCCTCTGGGGGGGTCTGCTGGGGTCTTTGGGGGGCCTTTTTTTTCTTCACTGGGGTTGGGATTAAGGATGGAGAGAGAGGAAGGTCGTGTTTGGACGTCGAAGTTTGTTCATATTTATGTTACAGTGTGGGGCTGATATTTCTGGGTCTGAGAGATTTGAGCCTGTTAGCAGCTGCTCACTTTCTCCCAAGGAAAAAGTTCTCAAGAAAGCTTCTTCTCAAAACAATCTTGGCAAACAACTCTCCTTTCTCAAAGCAATCTTTCTCCAGGTGGGGTTTTGCTTTTCCAGTTCTCAAAACATTGGAGCTGTTTCTCTGGTTTAACCAATGGGATTGGAGAGGTGTCGTTCCTATTCACCAACCATGTTAAGTCTGTGTCACAACACCTTATAAAAGTAGTAAGAATCAGACAATAAAGCCTTTTTTCTGTGCTCTTTGCCTTCTGAAATATTTGGAGTCTCTCATCCTTTTTTCGTGTCCTCCAACGACATCACAGTCTCACAAGTTGTGAGTTTTGCTGTGCTCTCAACTTTCGGGCCTAAAAATGGATGCTTTTCTATTTCTGCTGGGCCTTTTTAAGGATAATTTGTTCAGTTGTGAACTAATACTTAAATTATTTTTATTTATTACCTAATTACTAAACACTCTCGGTCTGCAATGCAGACCTTTTACCCAGTTAAGAAAAACTACTTAAGCTTATGAAGAACTCAGCCTAAGCCCTGAATCCTCTATCTTGCTCCGTATACAATTATTATAACACTATATACTAAACCTTTAAACCCTAAGTTTTCCCCTCTGTGACATTACACACTTCTATTCTAACTACACACGAAGTGAGCAGTTGCTTGTTCAGGGGGGTCACATCAACCAGGGAGGCACTCAGCTGGGCTCTCTGCTCTCAGTCAGAGCTTTTCCATGTTTTTCTTTGTCTCCTCTGGGGTGTGAGGAGGGAAGCACCCACCAGAGGTACCTGCCACCACAATCATTAGGGCAAGGTCTGCTCGCTCCAACCGTTCCCTTGAAAAATGGGCGGGAAAGGAGAATAACAAAAAAAATAAAGGAATTTATTTATTTATTTGTTTCTTCTTCTTTTACTGAAGGGGAATTACAAATCCTATTAGGATGTGCTCTGCTTTTTTCCAGTGCATATCTCCAGGACTGGTGGAGACAGGCTTTGCTTTTAAACTTCATGATAACGACCCCGAGAGAGCGGCTGCAACCTATGAGAGCATCCGGGTAGGACTTGGAGGAGTGGAAACAGAGGGGAGTGGCTCTGATTAAAACTGAGCAGTCTTTCTCCTGGCTAATGGTTCCAGAGAGTGCCCAGTGCTCTCCAGTCTCAGCCCTCAAACCTCCAATTTTCCCCTGGTATTTACACGCTGTGTAGGTTTTCATTTGGGTTCAGTTCCCAGAACTGCTCCCTGTATTTTTCCTTTTATTTTGATGCTCCTGTAAACAAGTGTCAGTCAGCTTTGCCATTTTGCAGGCTGTGACTTCTTCACTGCAGAGAAGATGGGACAAGCAGAGGTGCCAGCACAAGGAGAAGTGTTGTCTTGTGCAGGTGGCACAGGATTTCCTGTGGGAATTCCTGATAGGGGTGGCATTGCCTGCCCTGGCAGAATTACTGTGCCAGCAGTTGGGATCCTTCACAGCCACCGAAGAATTATCAGCACCAGGCACATCCTTTGTTAATTTTTTAATGGATTGGGTAATTGCTGCTTGCTTGCACCTTCTGGAGATGCCCCAGTGACACTGTCTGACCTCGTTATGGATGGGCAGGAGAGGAGGGATCTCCTGGGGAACTTTGTGTGGTGCCCTTTGACCCAGAGCCCTTTGCTGTCGTTGCAGTGTCTCAAGGCTGAAGACATGGCCAACGCTGTCATCTATGTCCTCAGTGCCCCTCCTCATGTCCAGGTAGGCTGGGGCTGAGGCTGGGAGGGGCTCAGGGCTGCCCTGGCCTGGCTGGATCAGCTGGGAGCTTAGGGGGATTAGCAGGGATCACGTTTGTTTACACTTGCAGGGGGAAGCTCTGGGATGGCACTGCTGGGGCTCTGGGAATGCTCAGGGTGTGGAATGGCACTGCTCAGGCTCTTCACATCCCTGTGGATCCAGCAAAGGCTGAGCTGGCTCTGATTCTTCCCCCGGAGGGTGCTGGGGCACTGCCCAGGCTCCCCAGGGAATGGTCACATTCCCAAGGCTGCCAGAGCTCCAGGAGTGTTTGGACAAGGCTCTCTGGGTGGGATTTTGGGGTGTCTGTGCAGTGCCAGGAGCTGGACCAGATGATCATTGTGGGTCCTCTCCAAGTTGGGATATTCTGTGATGCCATGATCCCAGAAAAGGACTGTGAGGGATGGGGGCAGGCTCTGCCCCTTTGGATGGTGCCATCTGAGGTTTGCTGAGAGCCTTGGCTCCTGCCACTTGCCAAATGACATGTTGGACCTGTTCTCCCCAGTGTGAGATGCTTGTGCTGCCAGAGGGACTCTCCTCCTGGGAAACAAGAAACACTTGGGCAGCTTTGGGCTGGAGGCAGGAGGGCAGGAGCAGAGTTCCTGATGTCAGAGCAGACTTTGATCACCAGGGGTTCCTCAGTGTCTCGGGTGAACTCTGCTCCCTGGAGCAAGACGTGTGCCCTGACACTGCATCCCTGGGGATAACTGGCTTTTCTTGGCTTAAAAAGATAAAAACCCTGTGGCAGCTCTGTGAGCCAGACCAAACTGCAGCCTTGAGCCCTTGGAGGTTCATCCTGCACCTTTTCCATTAATATTTCAGCTTTTGCCACCTGCTAAAGGCAGAGCAGGTGCCTTCACCTCTGCTTTCCTCACAGCTCTGTAAATCAGGCTCATTCCTGCTCAAAGGCTGGTGCAGCACAGAAGTGCCTCAGGGCAGAATTCCAGGGGAGGGTTCCAGTGCAGAATTCCAGTGCAGAATTCCAGGGGAGGGTTCCCGTGCAGAATTCCCGTGCAGAATTCCCGTGCAGAATTCCCGTGCAGAATTGCAGGGGAGGGTTCCCGTGCAGAATTCCCGTGCAGAATTGCAGGGGAGGGTTCCCGTGCAGAATTCCCGTGCAGAATTCCCGTGCAGAATTCCAGTGCAGAATTGCAGTTCCATGCCGTGTTGGTCTCTTGCAGATCGGGGATATACAGATGAGGCCCACAGAGCAGATCTCCTAGCAGGGCAGGAGGATGAGGAGGACCATGAGCAGCACCGTGTCCACTCCACTTGGGACCCCCTGGCAGCCCAGGGTTCCCTCAGCTGGCTGGCAACGTTTTAATCAAGTACCAAGGATCACGTTTGAAGAATTATTTTTCTCTCCCTCTCTCTGAGCTGGTGCTGGTGCTGAGCCAGTTTGAAAAAAGAAAAAAAAAGAAAAAACAAAAAAACCACAAACTCGTGGTGGGTCTTTTTCTCCCCCACTCCTTTCTGAAACTGCTTAAGAGTAAAAATGCATTTGAAAATAATGCAGGGAAGTGGTTTGTGGAAGGTTGGTTGTCTCCAGGCTGGTTTATTCTTCCTTTTGCTTTCTTTTCAAGGTTTGTTTGATCTTAGTTGCTGATGCTGTGTGTGGACCTAGGTGAAGTGGCACAAGATGTTTGACAGCTTCAGTGTGCTTAGGGTTTGAGCTTTTCAGTGGATGTCCCACATGAACCCATCTAATATTTTGAGTTTCTTTTCATCGGGTTGATTACTGACGGTGATGATGCATGTGATATTCTCTATTTCTTTTGTATTCCACTGCCCCAACCCCAGTGTACAACCTCCCCCAGCCCTCCTTTCCCCTTCACATGGATCATGCCTGCCGAGTTTGAGGAAGTATAAATGTGTGTGCTTGATACTTCTCTTTTTTTCTAGGTAGGTGAATAGTTGGAGGAAAAGCACCTGTCCCTGTGCAGGTTAGGATGATAATCTAAGTGGCATAGTTACAGTAAGAGTGAGTTGTTTGGTATTTTTAATAAAAACTAAACGTGTGCTGTCTTGTGATCACCTCTATCCTTGGTATCATCTCCCAGCACTCTCGATGTTCTGTATGTGATATTTGCATGCATTGACACTTTTCTGGAAATGTGGATTGCTCTGGTGCTGTTGAAATGCTGGTGCTGAGGAGCTGGAAACGGTGGAAGTTTATTTTTATGTACAGACACAAACTCTAGAGAGAGAGAGAGAGAGTGGAAGGAGCCGTGCCGAAGGTGTCCGGAACGAGGAGAGATTTGTAGGGGCATTTTGGCTACAAAAAGCAGCAGGTGAAAGGTCTGGCTGAGATCTCGTGTTGGTGCAGCCCCAGTGTTTGGCTCTGGGTTTACCCTGAGTCGAGGGAGAAGAGGATTGGCCCCGAAGCAGAGCTGGAGTTGTCTCTCTGCAGGGAGGTGTGTGCGTCCGGCTCTCCGTGGAGCTCTCGGACACGTTGCCTTAAGATTGCAGAGCCTGTGCAGCTCCTGCTGGGCTCCAGGCAGCGCTGCAGAAGGTCAGGGATGGTCACTTGGTGGGAGCAGAGGATGGAGAGCCTGGGAAATTGGGGTTGGATTGTTTGGCTTTCAGCAGGAGAGCCCTGGGAGTTGGTCTGTGTTACCGAGGGAGACCCGCGTGGGGCCACCAAGGCACGAGTTCAGCTCCCTGTACAGCCTTGGGCATGTCACTTTACCTCTCTGCCTCAGTTTCCCCCTCTGGAGAATGGGGATGTTGACAGTCACCTACCTCACAGGGGGGTTGTGAGGACTCACAAGCTTTTGTAAAGCACTTTGACCACGACAGGCGCTGTGCAAGTGCTGAGTGTTGATATTGAAGTATTATTGTGAATTAAACCTTGTGATACCTAGAATTCCTTGTGCCAAAGGTGAGCAGCCGTAGGAGGATACAAGGAGAAAACTGGCAAAAGTGTTCCTTTCATGATGGCAAAAACAAAAGGCAATTTGCCCTTTTTTTTTCCCCTTTATTAACACATGGTGCCAGTTTGAAAAAAGAAAACTGTCACTGGTTTCTGCTGACAAGTGCACCCGGATTTGGCTTTTTAATTTATTGTGGGTGAAATCCCAGCCCCTTGGGAAGCCTTGCACTGCCCTGCTCCAGGATGCCAAGGTGGTGCCTTTGTGTGGGATTCCCAGCAGGTGCCCTGGGCAGTGTGTGCCATCTTTAGCAGAAGGTGGTTGAACTACTAAAGAGGCCAAAAAAAAAAAAAAATTTGAGAAATTAGCAACTTCTGAGCAGAAAAAGACCGAGCAGGGATGTGGGCAGCAGTGGTGAAACATTGAATTGTGGCAGCAACTGTGTGCAAAGTTCAGCAGATGTTGAAATGTGCGGCTGAGGAGGGGCTTTACATCTCCCCGTGCTGTAAAAGGAGGATTTGGAGAGAATTGCTTAAGATGCAGAACCTTGACAAAGGGTTTGTCGGGGCAGTTCCTCCCTGCAAATACAACCTGGCCGCCCTGCAAGTTTTGGTTTTCGGTCTTTTTTCTTTCCCCAAAAACATTTGTAAGTCTCTAAAGTAACCTCAAGCTGATGTGCAGTGTATTTTTCCATTTGGAGTGTGGTTTTAGGGGATCATCCCTGCTGCCCGTGAAGCTCCCCCACGAAGGATGGCTCCTTGTGGGTTCTGTGGCCTCGGGGGGCCTTGGTGGCACCTCCTGCCACCTCCCTGGGGTGAGATGGGACACCACTCGAGGCAGTGAAACCCCTCGAACGCGAGGATCAGTGAGCTGTGTAACTTCATCAGTAGGTTTCTAATTGTGAACTGTAAAATAAAGAATAAAAAGGGAGGCACACCGTGGTTCGCCTGTGGTGCGTTTTGTGATTTTTGTGTTCAAACTGAACAGCCTTTTTGCTGTTCACAGCCAGAGTTTTGTTCGGGGGACGACCCAAACCGAATCCTTATGTTTTGGGTCTTTATGAAGAAAAACAGGATTTCGTTTCAGAGGTGGACAGCATCCAGTTTTCTCGGGAATAACCTGTGCAGGTCTGACTGGGAGCTCTGGGATGCTCCGTTCCCGATACCTGGGTCTGTCCAGGGTCACTGGGGTTCCCATTCCCATTGTTTGTCCGGGGTCACCGGGGTTCCCATTCCCACTGTTTGTCCGGGGTCACTGGGGTTCCCATTCCCAGTTTGTCCAGGGTCACTGGGGTTCCCATTCCCACTGTTTGTCCGGGGTCACTGTGGTTCCCATTCCCATTGTTTGTCCGGGGTCACCGGGGTTCCCATTCCCACTGTTTGTCCGGGGTCACTGGGGTTCCCATTCCCAGTTTGTCCAGGGTCACTGGGGTTCCCATTCCCACTGTTTGTCCGGGGTCACTGTGGTTCCCATTCCCATTGTTTGTCCGGGGTCACCGGGGTTCCCATTCCCACTGTTTGTCCGGGGTCACTGGGGTTCCCATTCCCAGTTTGTCCAGGGTCACTGGGGTTCCCATTCCCACTGTTTGTCCGGGGTCACTGTGGTTCCCATTCCCATTGTTTGTCCGGGGTCACTGGGGTTCCCTATTCCTGTTCCCGGTGTCTGTCTGGGGTAACTGGGATGCTCTGTTCCCGTTCCCAGTGTCTGTCTGGGGTCACTGGAGTTCCCCTGTTCCCATTCCCGGGATCTGTCCGGGGTCAGTGGGTTCCCGGTTCCCATTCCCGGTTCCCGGGGTCACTGCGGTTCCCGGTTCCCGTTCCCGGTTCCCATTCCCGTTCCCCATTCCCGTTCCCGGGGTCACTGCAGTTCCCGGTTCCCGTTCCCGGTTCCCATTCCCGTTTCCCATTGCCGGTTCCCGGGGTCACTGCGGTTCCCGGTTCCCATTCCCGTTTCCCATTCCCGGTTCCCGGGGTCACTGCGGTTCCCGGTTCCCGTTCCCGGTTCCCATTCCCGTTCCCCATTCCCGTTCCCGGGGTCACTGCAGTTCCCGGTTCCCGTTCCCGGTTCCCATTCCCGTTTCCCATTGCCGGTTCCCGGGGTCACTGCGGTTCCCGGTTCCCATTCCCGTTTCCCATTCCCGGTTCCCGGGGTCACTGCGGTTCCCGGTTCCCGTTCCCGGTTCCCATTCCCGTTTCCCATTCCCGGTTCCCGGGGTCACTGCGGTTCCCGGTGTCCCCGCCCGCCGCCAGGGGGCGCTGCCGCGCGGGGCGGGGCCGCCGGAAGCCGAGCGGCGGCCGCGCGTTCCCGTGCGCGTGCCCGCGTTCCCGTGCGTGTGCCCGCGGGTCCCCGCGCGTGCCCGGAGCCTCGTGCCCCGCCGCGATCGCCGCCAGCCCCGGTCCGTGTCCCCCCGGGACCCCGGGCCGTGTCCCGGCTGCGGAACGCGGCTGGGTGTTCCCCGCACGCCGTGCCTGTCCCGGCCCCCGCGGGCAGGGAGTCCCCGCCATGGAGCGGGCGCTGCTGCCTCGCCTGTGCCGGGCCCTGCCGCTGTGCCGGGCCGGGCTCCGGTTCCGCTCCACCCGCGGGGCTGAGGAAGGCGCTCCCAGAGGCCGCGATCCGCCCGCATCCCTCCCGCAGGGCCCGGGCGCCGGGCGGGGGTCGCGGACCGGCCGGGAGCTGTGGCGGGCACAGCAGGACTTCCCCCGGGCCGGCAAGGGGCAGCGGCTGGAGCGAAAGGCGCCGGCCCTGGAGAGGACTAAAGGCTCGGAGATCCTGTTCGGGGTGGCCCCGTGCTGGCTGGCGCTGGCCCGGGCGCGGAGGGCCCTGTTCCGCCTGTTCCTGAAGGAGCAGCGCGGCGGCTCCGGGCGGCCCCTGAGGGCAGAGCTGGCCCTGCAGGCCGCGGCCCGCGGGGTGCCGGTGCTGCACGTCCCGGCCCGGGCGCTGGACGCGCTGAGCCGGGGCCGGCCCCACCAGGGAGTGTGTCTGGAGGCCGCCCCGCTGCCCTTCAGGAGCCTGCGGGACGCTGAGGAGCCGCAGCTGGGGGATGGAGAGAGCGGCGGGCGGCAGCTGCTGTGGCTGGTGCTGGAGAACATCCAGGATCCCATGAACATGGGGGCCCTGCTGCGCTCCGCGTACTTCCTGGGGGTGGACAGAGTGGTGGCGACCCACAGCAACAGGTACGAGCCACAGCAACAGGTACGGGCTCCTCCGGCCTCCCTTCTCCTCCCCTGACAGGTTTCCAGGCTGCATCACTCAGGTGATGTTTAAAGAGATTTCTGGCGCTGATCTGGAGAGCAGGATTTGGGATGCTGCTGCTCCGCAGGCAGGCTGTGGGATGTGGGATTCCAGGCTCTCTTTCTTGTTTTAACTCATTCTGTGTTTCAGTTGTCCCACCTGTGACCCGTTTCCTGGGTTAATTCCTGAGCTCTCCTGTTCTCCATAGGAAAACACATCTGTACAGCGAGTGGGATCTGGAGGAGGGTTCCAGAGGCAGGAGAAGGAAGTACAGAAACAAAAATTCACCTGGATTTCCTCTCGTGTGACACTTCTCCATTTGTTTCCCCTTGCAGCTGCCCCTTGACTCCCATAGTGAGCAAAGCCAGTGCTGGAGCCGTGGAGGTCTTTGATGTGTACAGCACAGATGATCTGCAGGGCTTTTTGAAGGTACAGTGAGCCACTTCAGGGTTGGTTTTTTTTCCTTCCTTTCAAGAAAACTCAGGCACCGCAGGCATTACACAGCGGGGAGGCACAGGGGGAGCCCTGAGTTATTTGCAGTGTCTGTGCTGGGAGCAGCAGTGCTGGGCACACCCCCCCAGCCCCATTCCATGGGGTGGGGAGAGAGGGTGGCTGTGTTTTCTGGAAGCTGGTGGCACCAGGATAATCCTGCCCTGTGCCGGGGTTTGTCTCCCTTCTCCTCGGGATGTGTGCACAGCAGCATCCCGGGGCCCAGGCACACGATGGCAGCATTGGGCAGCCTTTGGAGCAGGGAATAGAGGAGGAACCAGGGCTGGGGGCAGCTGCTGGGAATCTTTTTACATTTTCCCTGTGCAGTGAGGTGTGAGAGGGAGCCCTGTGCAGGTAAAAATTTAAGGGATGCCAAAAAAAAAAACCAACCCAGTCAGCTTCACTGAAAACGTAAAAAAGAGTGTTTGCCTACATGACTTCTTTTCTTTTTAAGCTTGAATATTTGGCAATTCTTGATTTCTTTCCCTTTTGTAGGCTAAAAGGGCAGAAGGCTGGGAAGTGGTGGGAACAGCCAGCAGGCCTGAGGATGTGGAAGATGTTCCTGTCATCAGCTGCTCGGAATTCCGGTGGCACAAACCCCTTGTTGTGGTGATAGGTATTTCCATTTCCAGAGCTGTGGGCTGGGTGGGGGTGCAGCTGTCAGGGGCATGCTTCACTCCAGGGGTTGTTCCAGGTCTGGAAAAGAAAAGCTGAGAGGGAATCATGGAATGGTCTGGCTGTGAACGAAGCAAGGACTGAGAGGAACAGGGGGAGCTGAGGGGGCTCCCGGTAGGAGCAGTTTGTGGCTGCCCAGAGAGTTCAGCAGCTGTGGAGGGTCTGGGTGGCCGTTTCGGTGCCAGGGCAGCCACAGTGTGGTGTTTGCATTGTGTTCTGTGTTTTGATCCTGTGCTGGAGCCCCAGATTTGGGTTTTCTGTGCTGGTGAGCCCCAAGCTGAGGGAGAGCCCTGCAGGTGTTTGCTCTTCCTGCACAGAGCTGCTCAGGGGGAGCTGTGCCACATTTCCCCTTAAAAACCAGGAATGTCTGGTCTGGGAAGAACCACAAGGCTCTGTTGCTGGGGGTGGTCTGGATGCAGAGCTGGGCTTTGTAGCCACCCCTGAGAGCAGTCAGGGCACACCTGGGAAAGGGCAGGAGGTGCTGGCTGTGGAGCAGGAGCAGAGGAATCTCCTCCCTGTTGGAGCAGTGGCTGCCCCTTCCCTGAGCACCTGACCTGGGCAATTCCTGCAGGGAATTCTGCCCATTCTCTCACCTTTTGTAGACACAGTTTGGACTTGTGCAGAAGGTGAAGGGACTTGGGGGAGGGGAGTAGCAGCTTTGTGGCAGCTGGTGGAAGAAATTCCCCCAGGAACGCAGCTCCAGGCACGTGGGCATGGCTGTGCCGTGTCCCCCACTCCGTGTCACCTGGCACAGGAGCTGGCTGCAGCTTTTACACTTGCAGTAGAGTCCTGCTGGCCAGGAGCCAGGCAGGGGCTGTAATCCTGCCCCGTGCTGGGGCCGGCTTGGCTGGGAGAACATTCCTTTAATTAAAATGTTTATTGAACTCCTGGAAACACTGACAAGACAACGCCGCAAATCTGGCATCTCTACAAGATGTGTGGAGCTGTATTCCAGGGGGAGCAGGGAGGCTGGCAGCTCTGCTGATTGCCCACAAAGAAATGCATCCCACAAACGGCGACAGCGCCCGCAGACAGGCAGGGCCGGCGAGCGGCAGCGGCGTCGTTACCTTGAGTTATGAGAGATTTCTCCAGGAAAAAGTCCAAATATCCTTTTGTCAGGGGAGATTGGAGGCTGATTGGTAGATGCATGAGGAGAGCTCCCGGACCTTGCAGCAGTAATGATTTCAACTCTCTGCTGAGCACTAACTCTTGGCTGAAAAGAAAATTGAACATTACGGTCGTCTGATGCTGGGCTTGTTGGGAGAAACGTCCTGGATCTGAATATGGAGCATTCCTGCAGCTGCAGGGAGCAGCAGAGATAATTCAGCCTGGGATTGAGCTCCCTGGCACCACACAGATTGTCTTGTAAGTTAAGCATTTGCAGCCTCCAGTTCCCCCTCCTGGCATCCTCGCTGGCTTGGCAGAGAGTGATTTGGACAGTCCAGCTTAATGTTGTCTGCACTGGAGTCATTGGTGGAGGCGACAGACAGCTCAGACTGGGAGCCTGGTGCACACAGGAGCAGATTGGGAGCACTTAGATGGCTGAGTAAGAAGAGTTTCTGGGTAATTTGTTCTTCTTAGACCTTCAGTCTTTAGCTCGTGTTTTAAGGCTCTTCACAGACCTGGTGGTTTTATGGAGATGCTCATTTTGCATATTTTTCTGCTGCTGGATCTGAATTTCCGGCTCTGGAAATTGCAATTGTGAGTGGTGTTAATTGGAAATGGGGCAGGAAATGTGTTTTATCATTTCACCGAGCTCTGGTCTTTGAGCTCTGTCAGCGAGGGACAAAGCTGAGAGGTGGAAGTTAAAGATCTGAAGTGGGAAGTGGTTTTGTTCACCAGTCTAAACCAGGATTCAGTCAATACTCCCTCCCTCCTGTCACACTGTGCAAGTTGTCTTGCCCTATCACTTCTAATTATTTTAAGCAGCCAGGGCCGTAAAAATCTTTGTAAAAGCTGGAGGCAAAATCAGTGCCTTTACTGGGAATTGTAAGACCCTTATCAGGGACAGGGGAGGATTTCTCCAGGAGCCATTGCTGCTGTCCCAGTTGGAGAGTCCCATGGGAGTGTGGTTTGAGAGGCTCAGGAGGCAAATCCCACTGCAAGGTGTCCAACTTTTCCAGGATTCTATTTCTGGGCTTTTGAAGCATCCCTGGAGTAGTGGTGAGGAGACAGGCAGGGCTGTGGGAGGCCTGGCTTCCATTCCTGGTGTCACCCTGTGACCTTGGAGAACTCCCCCAGGCCTTGTGTGCCCTGCTGCCTTCCAGCAGGAGGGGGAGACTGCTCAGGATGGGTTAGGGGCTTCTGAAGGCTCACTGACCCCAACCAAGGAGCTTTTGCCATGACTCATTTCATCTGGGAAGGTGACGCAGGATGCGTTACCCAAAGCATCCTCTTCCTTACCCAAAGTGCATCTTAGGTCAGCCCAGTAACACATGAGGAATAAAAAACCCAACTGGGAGTGATGACACGTGCCATCCCTGCGTGGTCAGAGGGATCAGGGTGCCCTGGCAGTGCCATCCCTGACCCGTGTGGGGCTCAGCCAGGTCAGGGCATGGCTGTTTGCCAGAGGTGTTTGGGGTGAGCTGGCCATCCCTGCAGCCCCGGAGCTGCCCGTGCTGCTCTAAATAACAGTGTGGAAGAATTCTTTGGGGAGCCAGGCGGGCTGGGAGGTCCGTGGCCCTCTGCATTTTCACCTGTCTGCACACAGCATTGTTTAAAGCCTCTCCCTTTCCATTTCCCTTTGTGACAGTGTGAGTCAAACAACTACTAATGACCTGGGATAGATTTCAACTCTGTTTCACCAGTGTATCAGCCCAAACATATCAGGGCTGCTGGCTGGTTTAACAACTAATCAATTGAAGCCTCTGGTGAAACTGTCTGCATGCACAAGCTGCACCCAGCCCGTGGGGGTGTGTGTGTGTGTGCTGGGAAGGCTGGAGCTGTCCTGGCAGCAGGGATGTGGGATTTGCTGCAGCAGAGCTGGCCTGTGGCCCCTTGCCTGCCTTGTCCCAGTGCCAGCAGCCTGTGCCCACGGGGAGCTCTCTGCTGGCACAGCAGCTGCTCCCCAGGGGATCTCTGTGCTCTGTGCAGCTGTTGTACAGATATTCCTCAAAACCACTCCAGGTGCTGGAGAACAGATCCAGGGAGGGAGGGGAGGAAGGTGCCTGGCTCCCCTCTGGTGGCTCAGTTGCTGTGTGGGAGCTGGTGAGGTGGCTGAGCTTAGGGAGAGAGCGTCAGAGAGACAGAGTGTGAGCAAGAACTGCACTGGGGAGGGGCAAAGGGCATGGCCGTGCTGTGAGCTGAGCCGTGTCTGTGTCCTCAGGCAGTGAAGGACAGGGACTGTCCCTGGAGACTCAGCTGCAGTGCCAGCAGATGTTGGCCATCCCCCCCGGCAGGGCGCTGCACCCCGGCATTGACTCCCTCAACGTCTCTGTGGCTGCAGGTGAGAGCAGTGCTGAGCACCAAACCCCAGCTTCTGCACGTAACAGTCAAACATCCAGGCCCACTGGATGATTTTCTTGTGGTTTGAGGGAAAAAAAAAATCCCTTAATATGTATTTATTTTTGAATTCCTACAGGTATCCTCCTGCACTCCATCTGCAGCCAGAAATGGAGGCATGGAGATTGAAATCCTCTTATTTGGTGGAGGAAGCTGTGCAATTTGGGCATGGAAGTGCTCTTCCCAGAGTCTCCACCATCACTGTGAGTTCCAGGGAGAGCCCCAGTGCCCTGAGTTGCATTTTGACTGCTGCAGAAGCCACCAGATCCCTGCCTGAACACCAAAGGCAGACACTTGATGTCGTAGGTAACGCCTGGGAGGAGCAGCTGTGGGAAGGCAGAACGGTCTGGGAGCAGCCAGTTTTGGGGTGCCTGCCAGCACAGGGGACTTTGTGCATCACTTGGACCGTGGGGACAGTTTGGGCTGTGGGTGAAAGTGCCACTGAAGGTGCCCTGTGCCCTCCCCTGGGCAGCAGCTGCTGAGTGCCAGCTGTGCCTGGGAACCACTGGAACTGGTTTTTCTCTGTTTGGTTGGAAACCAGATGTGCAGCCCTGCCAGGGGCTGCCAAAGAGCTGCAGTGGGGGGAAAATGCAGCCCGTGGAAATAAAGCTTTTGTAAAGATTGGTTGTAGACTCAAATCAATCCATTTGGTGTCCTATAAAATCCAGAGTGTGATTAGTCCCTCAGGTGGGAAGAGGGATCTAGAGCTCGTTTCCTTCTGGGGAAGTTTCCTTTCCAAACTGGGCTGATCATACTGGAGCCTGAGGTGCCCCAGAACCACTGTCCTGCTGATGGCACTGGGGTGGCTTCATTTGCAGCTACCCAGCTTGGAAAACCAGGCTGGCTAAATTATTGAGAGCCAAAAGAATGTTATCACTTAGCACCTTAATTATTTTATTTCACTACCGTGGCCCTTTGCATAGGATTCCTCATTAACACTTAATTTACAGTGCCCTTTAGGGATAATTTCAAACAATTCCGCTCAGTCTCCCCCCTCCCCTCTTCCAAATGAATAAGTAAATCACTCTGAGTGACTAATTAGGACTCTGAGCTAAATGAAGTCTGTAAACCTTGGTCCGTGGGTGTGGGGGTGTTCCCTGTGTGTCCCTGGGAGGGTCTGGCTGGTGACACTGGGGACACTCCAGGTGCCTGGGATGGGGGACAGGGCAGGGAGCCCCTGAAAGGTGTCCAGGGCTCCTTTCTGTGGCTGTGATGGAGAGGAGGGTGCCTGGGCTGGGCACATGTCCCCTGAGCTGTGTCCTGAGGAAAAGGACAAATCCCAAATCCCTCTGAAACGACACCTTCATACAAACAGGGCTGTGTGACCCAAATCCACAGGGAGCTGCAGAACCCTGAGCTGCTGCCTTGTGAGCTGAGAGCTGGTGCATTTGGGGGCTGAATTTGCCCTTTTGTTCTGGTTTGAAGCTAAAAGGAAAAGGCTGCAGGCCCAGAGGCCTCCACCAGCCCAGTGGAGCTGCTCAGCAGCCGAGGGTGCCCCAGCAGAGGGTGCCCGTGGCTCAGGTTTGCTCATTTTCCAGAGGAAAGGTTCCAAGATTCAGCACTTGGCTAACTGAATCCTTCCTCTGGAGCAGCAGGGATCAGGGTAAAGCCATTTCTTCATTCTTGACCTACAGGTGAGTGTATTTATTTCCCATCTCACAGGAACTGCTGTTTCTCCCTTTTTATTTCTGTTTTTTAAGCTGGTCTCAGCAGTGGGGAGGCACTTCCTGGCTCAGTGTGGCTGGGAAGGCTGGGCTCTGTCAGGCTGTGCTTGGCCATCTGCTCAGCCCCTCAGCTGAGGAGCCCTGAGAGCTCCTTCACTTCTGGAAGGCTCCCAAAAAGCCTTGGAGCCTCCGTGCCCAGCGGAGTGGGGGGAGAAGCTCCTGCCTGGCCATCACCCCAGCAGCCATCACCACCCTCCTGTGAATTCCCCAGTCCTGTATCCATGGAGCACCTTGATTTGGCACTGGAGCATCAGACAAGGCTTTTTGGGAGTTGCCTGAGCTTGAATTGTAGGATTTGAGCACATATCTTGGGCTGCAGCTCGGACTCTGCTGCATCTGAGGGCCCTGAATCCCACTCTGGATGACTGCTGTTCCCACTGATCCCATTTCCCCCTGTGGTAAGTTTTAACCCCATTTTATTCCACTGGGATCCACCTGCAGTGACTTTTGGATCCTTTATCCTCCTGCCCCAGCCCCATCCTGAGACTGAGGAGCGTGGGGACCTCTGCACTCTCCTACCTTTGGAGCTGGAGCTTTGTGCTGTGCCATTTGCCCCAGATCTAATAAATGCAATCCATTAATTGGATCATTGCCTGCTTCTCCAGTTAATTTCCTGGATATTTTTAAATGTTAAAATGTAGTTTTTATAGTCTTTCATTATTTTTAGCCTTAAGCTTGACTATAATCGTCCCTGTAATGTAACTGTAAAAAACTCCCAGCTTTATATCATAAAGGGGGACATTAATTGTCATTTTTTGTGTACATCAGCAAGATCAAAACACGTTTCCTGATTGCTTCTGTTTGTACATAGAGTCTCTTTGATATTTAGATATGAATAAAGTGTGTGTGTGTGTGTAATTTGAAAGTCAATTCTTCCCTCCCTGCTGCTTGTCATGGATTCCTTTCAGAGGCTTATTTACCAAATTGATTTTAAAATTTACTAATTGCCCTTCCAGGATGATTTCTCAATAATCAAAGTGTCTCTAAGCACAGTGGCAAAATGTTTGTCCTCCTTGCTTCACAAGATGAGTTGTGCCTTATCTTCAGCCAGGGGAAAACACAAATCTTCCATCTCCCAAAACCCACCGTGAGGAGCTCTGGCTGGGAGAGAGCTCAGCTCCTGCCCCACGTTTCCCTTTTGTGCTCAGGCTGTCACCACAGCTGGAAAAATCCCAGTCCACCCAATCCAACAACTGGAAAAATCCCGTTCCACCCAATCCAACAACTGGAAAAATCCCATTCCACCCAATCCAACAACTAGAAAAATCCCAGTCCACCCAATTCATTGCTGGGTCCCAGTGATATTTTGGAGGCTGGAATGGCTCTGGGACAGGGGACACCTTTCCCTCTGCAAAGCCCAGGCTGGTGGCAGGGGAAGGGAGCAGCCTGGGAATGCTGCTGGGGCTGGGAATGTTTCTGGGAATGTTGCCCAGGGACAGCTCCGGAAAGCACAGCCCCGATCCCGGTTTGTAAATGTAATCAACCTTGAGGTCTCGTTACTTCCACAGGTGCAATTAACATCACCATCTGCTAATCCGTGATTAACGATGTTTACAAATATGCTACAACACACTCCAATGTGCTGGCACTCTTTGGGAGTTTGTTTTCCTTTCTTTTTCTTCCCTCCCTGCTCCAGCACAGGAGCTGTGCACGGGGGGATTGCCCCGTGGAATGCTCCCCTAGCCCACCAGCAATTCACAGACATTTCACACTTTCCTTATTTAAAAGCGCTGTTAAAACTCCAAAGCAGCTGCAGGAATGACGAGTTCAAATCGGAAGGTCGGTGCTGCTAAATGGGATTTAATTGCACGGGGGTTGAGGTACAAACTGATGAATCTGAATAATAAAACTTTGTGGGGAGCAACATATGGTGCAGTTTAAAGTGAATTTTTATCGATCATCCCACAACTGATGTGTTAATGGGATGGCAGCCTTTGCTTTGGGTTTGATATCGACGTGGAGTTTTAATAATGTCACACAGGAATACTGTGGAGGGGTTTATAATTTAAAATAATAATAAAAAAAGGAGTGTTTTCTATTAACTGCCTTCTTCTTTTCCAGGAGAGAGGAATACATTACAAGGCTGCCGTGTGTCCTCCAGATCTAGGTTACATGTAATTGCTCAGTAATTGGTAGAACCATGTAAAAGCCATGGTATTTGCCAGTAAACCCTCCTAAGTTACCATGAAATTGGAGTGTGATATTTATTCTCTACAAAAGTGCCCGCCCAAATGCTGGGTGGGATCTGTTGGTCAGTGCAGAGGAGTTCCTGCAGGAAGGAGGATCCTTTGACCTCCTTGGGCTTCGGCCTCAGGGTTATCCCCAGAATCCTGGGGTGGTTTGGGTGGGGAAGGGACCTCAAGGATCATCTCATTCCACCCTGTGCACCTCCCACTGTCCCAGGCTGCTCCAAGCTGCCCTTGGACACTTGCAGGGGTGGGGCAGCCTGTGCCAGGCTCAGCACCCTCACAGGGGAGGGTTTCTTCCTCAGATCCCATCTAAGTGACACCTATTAATAATCTAATGCATATAGACTAGAAATAATAATCTAATAACCCTCTAATTGTTACAGCTGTTTCAAGGCCCAACTCAACAGGATGCAGGCTTGAAGTTCTCATGTTTTCCGTGGGCTGGGAGCAGTAATTACACTAATGATGTTTTTTGGAGCCTGTGGAGATCAAATACCTCTCAGTACACTGGGGATACCTCCGTGGGTCACCTGTATTTTACCTTCTTGTTAAGCAAAGGGACATCCAAAACTGTTGGACATCCAAAACTGTTCCCAGCTTGGCAAATCCCGTGATTTAACCACGACTCTGGTCTGGAGAGCTCCAGCCCTGGGGCCTCACTCGGAGGAGCCTCCTCAGGAATTTTTCCCTCCCGGGTCAGTGATGGCTCCTTGGCACTTCTTGGAACAGAAGCAGCAGTGATTGCCTGGCCCCTGAGCAGGAGTTTTACACTTTAAAGCTGTAACAATGTGCTGGCAATTGGTGCCAAGTTCAACCTGCAGACTTTGGGGGCTTTTAGCTGGGCTGGTTTAGGAGCTCTGCAGTGATGTGCCCATCCCATCCTGCACATCCCCTGCGCCCACCACGCCAGGGGCACACCCATGGCAAGGTTTGGGCTGGTGTCACGTGTTCAGGGTGCCCGACAGGGAGTCACAGCAGGGACAGTCACCCCTTTCCACAGGGATCAGTCCTGGCACAGCAGCCCCATGCCAGGGCAGCACTTTGGGGTGGATGGGGCAGTTTTCATCCCTGCTCCATGCTCTGGCACAGCCTCATCTGTCTGCTGAGGATGGAGCAGCCACAAAACCGCCTTGGGGTGAGCTCCTGACTGCCCAGGGAGGTCGGGGAGTGGGGAATAGGTGAAGAAAAGGGGGCTGCAGGAGTGGCTGGGTTCCCTGGCAGAGTAAAGAGGTGTTGGCACTGCCTCACAGCTTTGCCAGCCCTCATTAGCACCTCCCAGCCAAGCACAGCTCGTTCCAGCTGCATCCCAAGCCTTCTGCTGGAGATTGCATCCCTGCCTAATATGCATTTTTATATAAACAAGGGTACTAAATGGCCTTTCACTTCCCTCTGTAATGTCTTTTTTAATGGAAGGTCCTGAATTAAGAACATATATATATGACTCGAAGAATTTTCTAAGTGATATTGAAAACCTATTGTAGAGTAGGATTTCTCCTTGCAAAATTATTTTAATGAGGTTCCAGTTTATTTTCTGGCTATATTTTACTTATTTAATCCTCCAGAGGGGCTTTTCAGAGGCAGCATCTCATTTTCAATGCAACTATTCTTAACATTAGGGAAAACTACCTCTCTGAAATGCATGAAGGGAAAAAAACCCCGAACCAGAGGAAGATGTACGAGATAAGAATAAACTTGAAAAGCTTTGAGGTGGTTTATGGCTTCTCTGGAAAGAATAACAGTTCATGTATTTTTGTTATGGTGTGGTTTAATGATGCTTGCAGAAAAAAGATAAGGTAGGAATGGAAATATAAAATTAAACCAGCAAAGTGAATGTGATTATTTTAGTTACCAGTATTACCTGGGGAAAACGCTCAGGGGGTTTTTTATCTAGACTCAATATTTGCTTTTCTGAGAGGAAAGGGCCCTCTGCATCTCCTGGCACGAGGGTGGGAAGGGGAATTCTCCGTGCTCCAGAGGGAGGATGAGGATGGAAGGAGCCCTGGCTGTGCCAGTGCTGCTGTCCTGGGACTGGCACAGGGCTGTGCCAGGGATGAGGATGAGGATGAGGATGAGGATGAGGATGAGGATGAGGATGAGGATGAGGATGAGGATGAGATGACCCCAGAAAGGATTTCCCAGCCTCACCCTGTGCCTTGTGGCACTGTGTGTGCCCTGAGCAGGGTGGGGAACAGGGGAGGCACTGCAGGATTGTGCACCCAGCACGGGCCTGAGCTGAGGGTCCTGGACCCTGCCCTGGCATCCAGGAATGGCTGATTCCCTGGGAGGCATCATCCCATTATCCCATCCCCATCCCATTATCCCATCCCTATCCCATTATCCCATCCCATCCCATCCCTCTCTCTGCACCCATCCCCATCCCTGGCCATGGGTGCACACCCAGAACCCCTCCAGCCAACCCCTCCAAGGCTGGAACACCCCCCAGCCCAGGAGCTCCTGGCTCCCCTGAGCAGCTCCAGAGGTTCCCAGGCTGGGATGGTGCAGCTGGAGGAGGGATCAGCAGGAGCAGCCAGGCTGGAGTCACCTCTGGCACACCAGGCTCCCGAGCATCCCACTGCAGCCCCTGGGTCACGAGAGGCAAACCTGAGCTGAGCCTCATGTGTGGCCTTCAGCCTCCCTGGGTAGTTAATTTTTCAATTTCTGCCATGGATCTGGAAGAGCACAAAGTTTGTTTCTAATTAAAATACTTGGAAATTTATACTCTAATTCAAATAACTGAAAAGAAGCAGTTTCTGTGTAGGTTTCTTCACTATCCAAATCTAAAACAGATTATTATGTAAATGATCTCGATCCTAAATTCATTACAATATTCAATTTCAGGAGATGCTCTTGACCATCTGCTGCTGCTCCAAGAAATGGATTGTTTACTACCAGAAATGTTGTAGGTATGTAGGGTAGATGGGAGGCTCAGGGCAATGTTCTGATTTCTGGGCCTGGTTATTTAACCTGGAGTGCTGGGGCCACGAGCTGAGCTGGGAAATGCATCAACCTCAGCAGCAGCTCCTGCTCCTGGTGTCCCCCCTCCCCAGCCAGCAGTGAGCACAGAGTCCCCGTCCTTCTCCAGCTCCTGGCAGGCACTCCGGATGAATTCCTGCTCTCCACAAAAGTGCTCTGAGATCCCTGGGAGGAAAAGCATCTGGGAAGTCCAATTCGGTGCTCGTTGATTATCCCAGCGGTGCCCAGAGGTGCCCAGAGGAGCCTGGTGCTGAGCCAGCCTTCCCTGGGGTCAGGAGGGTGCGGGAGGTGAAGTCCCCAGGCGCTGCCCCCAGCCCTGCCGAGCTTTAATCCGCTTTTCCCCGTGCTGGGCTGGCGGGGCTCGGTGCCAGGAGCAGCAGAGGGAACTCCGGAGCAGGGACAGCGACAGGCGACATCCCGAGCTCCCAGCTCTGCCTCTCGCTGCCATTCCCCAGCCCCTGCCGGGCACTGACAGCGCTGCTGCCCCCGGGGTGGTTCGGTGAGGAGGAGGAGGAGGAGGAGGAGGAACACATCCAGAGCTCCTTCCTTCCCTCCCAGCGCCGCTCGCTCAACAAGTGCAGCCCCCGCGGCTGCCGATCCATGGGGCCGGGCCGTTCCTGCCCTTCCCGGCCGCCGGGATTGATGGACGCAGCGGGGCCGGGCTGGGAAGCGACGGCTGCGGGCAGGGATCGGGAGGGGAGGGCGGCGGGAGCGGCCCCAGGGCGCTGCTGCCCTGCACCGGCCCAGCTCAGCCGGGCATCCTCCCGCAGCGGGCCCGGAGGGCACGGGGAGCGTTTGTTGGCACCGGACTCGGGGCAGCGTTGGGAAGAGGAGCGGTCACGGGGGGGAATAGCCTTGGGAAGGGCGCAGGGACAGGGTCTGTGCGCAGGGTGTGCCCGGGAGGGCAGAACAGGTGATGGGGGCTCCGGCAGCTTCTGGAGGAGCCTCTGCCCAGGGCTCCTGGCACCGCTCTGGGTGCAGCCAGCGGAGCGAGCTCGGGGCAGGGCAGGCAGTAACCTCGGGGCAGGGCCTGAGGTGGGTTTTAGCGACCCTGGTTTCACCACGAGGCTCGTCTGTGCCCTCAGCAGCGCGCAGGAGGGGAATACGGGCGTGGATGGACAGACAGGGAGGTTCAGAGTCCTCGGATGAATATCGGGACACGGAGTGTGATGGAGAGGGGGTTTTCTTCCTGTTCTTCGTTCGTGGACAAACTGAAGCCGGTGTTTGCTTATCTGGAGCTGTCCCAGGCTCCAGCATTCCAGCCCCAGCCACCACCAAGCTCCTCATCCCCCTCCTCCAGGGAAGCTTTAACCCTTGTCCTCTGCTGCTGAGTAGATCCTCAAGGCGGCAATAAGGTGAGACACAGGGAAATGACCGGCCCTGTCCTGCCCCTTCCCCAGCTGAAAGCCGCTGAAGGATTCCAGGAAAGCTTTCAAAAGGTAAACATTTGCATCCAAATGATGAGGGGCTCGGTTTAATGGCGTGCAAGGGGCGGTGTAGGCACCTCGTGCCCTCTCCCTTCCCCTTCCCCGCTCTCCGAACCCCAGCAGCTCCTGAGGGTTTGGATTTGGGGACAGGGACCCCAAGAAGGGTCCAGCTGCCCACACGCCTTGGATTGCCCAGCACGGCATCCCTGCAGCCAGCCGTGCCCCTGGAATGTCCCAGTGCCCGGGGCTGGGGGACAGGGAGGTGGGGATGCAGTGCTGGGGTGTCACTCCGGGGGGGACACACGGGGACAGGGCCCACGCTGGCCTTTGTCTGCCCGTGCCAAGCAGATGTGAACAAAGCCGAGTTCGATTTCCGAGAGCGCCTGGGGAGCATCGCTAACTAATTATAGAAAACAGAAGATGCGCTCCCCTCCTCTTGCATTTTTTGATAAACATTGTCTCCTCTCAACAGCTGAGTATTTAATTAGTGTTGATTGTTGTTCCCCGTGTTCAATAAGCACTCATCAGGAGGGGGGTGTCCGCCGGGGCCGCGTGGCCCCGAGCACAGCCGAGCCCAGGGTGTTCATAATTAAGGATGCAATTTATTTGAGCAAGTCATGTGTACAGCACCCTGTGTTTTAGGTTAATTTTCAAGGTTAAAGGGGGGAAAGAAAAAAGCCCAAACAACTTCGGAGGGAGAGGAGAGACGGCTGGAAACTCAACAGTGAAAACTGCAGGGAGGGATAAAGGTATAAATAAATGTGTGTGTGGATATGGACGTGCACCAGACACCCAAACCCCTGTGAGTGCATGGGAGGACTCCCACGGGGCCCTACAGACCCCGAGTGCTTCCCGTCCTCTTTCCTGACAGAATTCCCTGTTTCCCGGGTTTGGGCTGGAAAATGCTGCCCCGTGGAGCCGGACTCTCCGGCTGTGGAAAGGTTCCTTAGGAAACAGGTGGAACAACAATGTTAAAGCAGCTTTTTCTCACCCTGCTGGCCGTGGGAAGGGCTGAGGGTCACCATCCGCGTGGGTTTCTCCATTCCTGCCACCGGTTTGCTGCGTTCACCTAAGGAGTCACGGGCAGTGTCCCTGCGTGCATCCCGGGCCGTGGCAGGGGCTGGGCTCTGCTTTCCAAGCACCCCAGGGATCACTCCCGTTTGGGGAGGGGAACAGACCCCGGGCTGCACAGCAGCTGTTGATGCTGTGTGGAGGTGCAGGGTGAACTGGGACAAGTGTTCTCTCTTCCCTTGTCCCGCTGGCCGCCGCCCTGTCCCGCCTGCACCCATGTCCCGAGCAGGGAGGGCAGGAGCATCCCTGCCCTGGGGACACGGGAGCCCCTTCCCAGAGTTTTAGGGACATTTCCACCAGGCAGGACTTGCCTGGGTGCCCCATGGCACCCGGAGCTTTGATCCGGGGGGAAGGAGGAGAAGCTCTGGGGACAATCCCCTGCCATGGGGAGGGGGCAGCAGGTAAAATCCTGAACAAGCAGATGCCTGGCTGGTTTCCCTGTCTCCATTTCCACGATCCTCCTGCTGTGCCCCTGCCAGCAGTGATGGAGCTGCCACACTTTGGTGGCCACGGGCTGGTGCTGCAGCTCCTGTTCTGTGTGTTCACCCCTGAACACAGGGGGGGCCCTCACAGCACCCCCAGCCACAAAAACGGGCAGAAAATCAAACCTAATGAGGTGCCATGGACTTCTTTTAAATACACTGTTTGATTTCTTTTTAATATACTTTTTGACTACTCCTTGAAGTTCTTATTTTTTTTAGGTTTTTTTCCCCCCACTTTTCCTTTCTCTTCCCCTCACACGGCAGCAGCTCCTCCTGGGAAATGAGTGCTGCATTCCCTGTGCTGGACACCCGGGGCAGGGAGGAGAGCAGAGACCAGAGCGGCTTTTTTGCCTCTTACTAGGTGGGAGGGCTGATCCATGTGCTGAGCCTCCTCCCAAGGGACAGGTGCAGCTTCTGCATGGCTTTTGCCCTTCCCCTCCTCTGGCTGTTTGCAGTGCCAGCGCTGCTGTGGGCACAGCTGTTGGGCACGGCAGCTCTCTGGGTGCTCAGGAGGTGGCAGTGGGTGCCCTCCAGGTGGGCACTGAGGGGCTGGTGCTGGTCCCAGCCTCTGGCACCAGCACAGGGTGGGCTGTGGAGCAGCTCCAGGGGGGCTCAGAACCAGTCTGGGCGGGCTGGGGGCACAGCAGGGCCTGGCTGGGGCTGGGCAGCATCAGGTGTGTCAGGAGAGAAGCTCCAGGCTCCAGGTGACAGCAGGGAATGGCTCAGGATCAACCATTCCCCAGGATGTGCTGCCCCTGGGCTGCCACGGCAGCCAGGGTGACGGTGGCACAGGGTGACAGTGGCTGAGGTGGCTGGGTGTCCCCAGCTCTGGGGACAGCTTTGCTGGGTGGCACAGGGTCCTGTGTGAGCTGTGGGCAGCAGCTGAAGGGTTAAAGGCGCTGGGATGCAGAGGCACAGGTCACTCCCCGGAGCTCTCTCTTGCCCGTCAATATATCGAATATCCTATTGAATATCCGCGAATCGGGCTCGGCGGGATGCGGGGATGGCCCGGGGAGGGCACAGCTCCCTGTGCTGGGGACAGACACAGCGCCCTGTGCTGGGGACAGACACAGCTCCCTGTGCTGGGGACAGACACAGCTCCCTGTGCTGGGGACAGGCACAGCTCCCTGTCCTGGCCGGGGACAGACACAGCTCCTTGTGCTGGGGACAGACACAGCGCCCTGTGCTGGGGACAGACACAGCTCCCTGTCCTGGCCGGGGACAGACACAGCTCCCTGTGCTGGGGACAGACACAGCTCCCTGTCCTGGCCGGGGACAGGCACAGCTCCCTGTGCTGGGGACAGACACAGCTCCCTGTGCTGGGGACAGACACAGCTCCCTGTCCTGGCCGGGGACAGGCACAGCTCCCTGTGCTGGGGACAGACACAGCTCCCTGTGCTGGCTGGGGACAGGCACAGCTCCCTGTGCTGGGGACAGACACAGCTCTGTCCTGGCCGTGCTGAGGGAGGGGAGGGCTCAGGGGGCTGCCTGGGGCAGGGCTGTCCCTGGCATGGGGGGACATGGGACATGTCCTCGCCCTCCTCATTCCCTGGGCACAGTCTGGCCCACCGCTTGCACATCAGACTCCTGAACACGGCACCGGCTGTGAAAACCAGGGAAAGAAACCCAAAGGAGAGAAATTCCCCAAGATTGCTCCATCCCTTCTTTCCGAGGGGCACCTCGACGCCACGTCCTGACCATGGCCACCAGTGCCACCCACACATGCCCCCAGTGCCAGCAGTGCCAGGGGGGTGCATCCCACACCCACAGCCCTCTGGAACACCCACTCCCAGGAGAGAGGCCGGATTTATTGCAGGAGGAGATGTATTTAGGCTCTAGGCAGTTCAGTTGTGTTAATTATGAAAATCTAAAGATAATCTATATTTAATGTCAAATTTTTCTCAAATTTGCTAAAGAAGGAGGAGAATATATGCACACGATGGCATTTAAATGAAGAACAAGGTGCAATTAAACTCCAAAACGTACAGTAGACTAATTGGGGAGAGGATGACAAATATAGTTATCATCAGCAACTAATTAGGGCCCTGCTTTAGTGTTCCCTGCTTGATTAATCTTGACGAGGTGTTAATAAGTTCCGTGGGCCCAGGCAGCAGTTGGGGACAGGCTGTTTGTGCCTGGCCTGGCTCAGCCCTGTGCCAGGAGGGATGTTGGACCACGAGCAATGTTGGTTAAGGGGGTTGGGTTCCTTTTTGGAGAGCAGGTTTGGGTGGTGGGATTGTCCCCAGCGAGCCTGGGAAGACGGAGAGAGGAGGAGGAGGAGGAGGAAGAGGAGGAGCGTCCATGGCCCCTGGAGCGCTGGTGACATGTCCCTTGTCTCCCGGATTTGCACTCTCATCTTTTTGCATTGAAAGGCAAGAACAACAGTGAAATGTTAACACCGTGCTCCACATGGAACGCTGCAGTGAAGGGGTGCCAGGACACGGGAGGCAGATAAATAAATCACGGCTGAGTTCAGGCTTCACCTCCAGGCAGGACAGCACACCACATCCCCCAGAGCAGGAATGTGCTGGGGGAAAGGGGCCCACAGCCCAAACCCCCTCTGCTTTTCACCAGTGTGCCATTGGAGCTTGGTTTTAGAGAATTAGAGAGGGTTTTAATTTGCTGCTCCCTGTTCCCCCTGGATGCAGAGAAGCCTGGGAGCGCTGCAGGTGAACGGCTCGGGAGACTCCATTGCCATGAGGACGCTGATGTGGGCACTGGAGCTGAAAGGAGGAGGTGAACAGGCCGGGAAACATCCCTCCCTGGCATGGCTTTCCTGGGGTTTGCACTTTGGTGCAGCTCTCCTGCAGACACGGAGCCACACAAAGCCCTGGCTCCCCGGGGGAGGCGATGGGGAAGATCCCCGTGGCTTGGCCGCGTGGGGATGGCGTGGGTGGGCTCCTACAGCCGCCCTACAACGACCCTACAACCACCTCACACCTGTCCTACGATCGTGCCGAGCCCATCAAAGCGTCAGAAGCCCATCCCATCCCATCCCATCCCATCCCATCCCATCCCATCCCATCCCATCCCATCCCATCCCATCCCATCCCATCCCATCCCATCCCATCCCATCCCATCCCATCCCATCCCATCCCATCCNTTTCTCCCGGGGGTTTCTCCCGGGGGTTTCTCCCGGGGGGTTTCACCCGGGGGTTTTCTCCCGGGGGTTTCTCCCGGGGTTTTCTCCCGGGGGTTTTCTCCCGGGGGTTTTCTCCCGGGGTTTTCTCCCGGGGTTTTCTCCCGGGGGTTTCTCCCGGGGTTTTCTCCCCGGGGGGTTTCTCCCGGGGGTTTTCTCCCCGGGGTTTTCTCCCGGGGTTTTCTCCCCGGGGGGTTTCTCCCGGGGGTTTTCTCCCCGGGGTTTTCTCCCGGGGGTTTCACCCGGGGTTTTCTCCCGGGGGTTTTCTCCCGGGGGTTTCACCCGGGGTTTTCTCCCGGGGGGTTTCACCCGGGGGTTTTCTCCCGGGGGGTTTCTCCGGGGGTTTTCTCCCGGGGGTTTCACCCGGGGGTTTCTCCTGGGGGGTTTCTCCCGGGGGTTTCTCCCGGGGGTTTCTCCGGGCGGGACGCGGCCGCTGACAGACCCGAGGCTGTTTTTTCCCCAGGAGCAATCCCGGCGGAGGTGGGAGAGCAAAGCCATTACGGCGGAGGATGAACTTGGCTCAGTCGCCATGGAAACGCTGGCCGGGCCCGGCACCGCCGGCGTGTGCACGAGGCCCGGTGACCTCACTTAGAATTATTACCTTTAGCCAAATAAAATAATTTGTGTTAATAAAGAGACCATTTTCTCTCGGCTTCCAAGCGAGCCTTCCCCAGAAGGCAGAGTGACTCCTTAATTACACTTTTACTGCGAGGTGATTAATGTTCAATATGTGATACTCCGTTTAAATAAGTCGCTTATTAACACCTTTAATATATTTAATTTTCCCCCCCCTCCTTCCCCCTGGCCCTGGCGGCGCTAGATGGAGCTCTGATCTTGGGCATGGGGGGTGTGGGGTGAACCCCTGACTTCTCCTGCAGGGATAAAGTGATGGGAGAAGCAGGAGGGGAGACCCCGAGTGCCAAGGGGCAGAGTTGGAATGGGGAGCAGGATGGGAAAGTCACTTTGCTCTCTGGGTTTGTGGCTCTGGGGGCCGTGCAAGGAGTGGGAGAGGGCTCAGCCCTCGGAGAGGGGCGGGAGCAGCTCCGGGATGCTGGGCTGGAGCACCCACAGCAGTTTGGAGACTCCCCCAAATGGTCCAGCTGTGCCCATCTCTGCAGCCACGTCCCTCCCGTGAGAGACACAGGGAGCAGGGCTGTGCTGGGGCACAGCTGAGCGCTGGGGAAATGGGGAAATGCCTCCCTTTTGGTCATCCCTCTCTTAGTTACAGAGTTGTTTTTTGGGGATGGGTGGCACACGCTGCTGGCTGGTGTTTAAAACCAGAAAACTGTTACTGCCTGAAATGGATTGTTGCTCCTGATTGCAGCTCAACTGCTAAATGAAAAAAGTAATTTTATTTTATACCAGATTCCTTCCTTTTAGAACTATTTTTATTCCTGCAGCAAGAGCTGTTTGTAAATACACGTTATTATTTGCCATATAAAGAAGGTATTATTCCCAAAATGGGAACTCACGGAAATAAACACCAGGCACTGGTGCAGAGTTTGGAAAGGATGCTGGAAGTTTCTCCTTCTGGAGCCCTGTGAGCAGCCAGGGAAGGGGGCAGTGAACACCTGGGGACAGCAGGGCAGTGGGGACAGGGCTGGCCTGAGTGTTGGCACCGGTGGATGGCACAGCCCTGATGTCACTGTCCTTGCAGAGGTCCCTGTCACCCCAGCCCCATCCCAGCTTTTCCTTATTCCTTTCTTTGGGGCAGCAGCTGCTCTGTAGCCTGGAGTGCTGCTCTGCAGGAATGAAGAGCAGCAGGGGAAGCTGGAGAGAGGGCAGAGCTTTGCTGGGCACCTCCTGGCACTCAGATCACCCCTGCTGGGCTTCAGGCCAAGCCCCAGAAGTGAAGAGCAGGACAGGGAATCAGGGGCCAGGCTGGGCACTGGTGACCCCTGGGAAGGAGGTCAGGGCTGCAGGAGTCCTGCTGCAGGCAGGGGAATCCCTGAGACCCCTTGGGGTGTTTTCCCCCCCAAATCCAGGCTGGGGGTTCCCAGAGCTCTCTGCCTCCCAGCAGGAGCAGCAGCAGGTCCCACGTCCCCCCTGCCTGGTGTTCCCTGTGACCCACGGGGTCCCAGAGCTCCAAACACCTTTTCCAAGAACTCCATTTCCTGCTACAATGAGCACAGGCTGCTCAGCAGAGGGGAAATGGAGAGCAGGGGAAGCCTTTTTCTTCCTGCAGACATCTCAAAAGGACAAACACAGCAGATCTGGCATTTTCATGGCAGAGGGGAGCTGCCTTCCTGGCTGGGCTCCTTCTACTTCGCATCATCGATTCTGGATCTCCGAATTTCTGCTTGGAGCCTGCCCAGAGCTGCGTGGGAAGAGATGTTCCAGCAGCCCCAGTGCCAAACACACCAATCCCAGGCCAAACTGCCAAAAAATGCAGCTCCACTTGGAGGTGGCTGACTCCATTTTCCTCCCCTTTCCCAGCTTTCTGCTGGAAGTGGGGTTGGTTATATCCACCATCACATACGGAGAAATATTCTGTGTATTATACAGAGAGAAATGTTGGAGGGAACTTGTAAAGATCTGCCCTGGCTGCTGCTGGGGTTGTGTGTGCTGGGACTTGCTGCAAAGTTAAATAAAATTGCAGAGAAACAAACGATTTCTGAGCGACTTTGTCCCTTAAGCCATCCCTGAGAGCTCCAGAGGAAGGGCTCAGCTCCTCCCAGGTACCAGGCTGGGGGAGCTTTTCCTTGGGAACCTCGTTCCCCCAGCCAGGTTCCAGGTAGGGATTACTGCAGGTTATAAATCCCTGAAATGCAGATTAACCCCAGCATTTTATTTCCTGCCTTCAGCTCGGAGCCTTCTGAAGGGAATTCCAAGTTTGGTGTTTGCAGGGATGGGCTCTGCTCCCCTGATTTTCTTTCACTTCCTTCTCCTTTTCTTTCTTCCTCTTCTTTTCCTGCCAAAAGGCGTTTTACTGGAGGGATACCTCTGAGACCCCGGCTCCAGCTGCTCTCCCTGCCCTGAATTCCTTCACTTTATTAAAATTCTATTAATAGGAGCTGCCTCGTAGAACCCTGTAAGGGAGGTGACACCTCTGGTTTGCTCCTGCTCTGTGCTTTTTTCTGGGCTGGGGATGTTGGTTTGGGTTCAGTTTCTCATTTCCTTTGGGTGGTTTGAAAAAGGCCAGAACTTGGCTTAGGTGAAAACCTAAGGGAGTACTGGAGGAAATGCTGCTTAGCTGGTGTAAATACTGAGCCCCCCGTTAATTTCAGGGCTAAATGAGACATTTTCTGAATTGTTTATCCTGCAAGCTCCACTCTGGCAGCACCACAGGTATTTGGGAGTTCACTGCTTCAGGGGGCTGAGTTAAGCATCCTCTGGCGTTTCCTAAAACAGGCATCTCTTTCAGGACTAATTCCCATCGAAAATGAGCTTTTCTTGCACTAAATAAAGCTCCAGGTAACTCTGAGAACAACATTTCTGGAGTGTTGAAGGCCCGGGGAGAGGCTCCAGCCTGGCTGGTGCTGTTCAGTCCTGGTGGAGCTGCAGCCTGGGCAGGGCTCTCCCCTCACTCTTCCATTTTCCAGCTCGGCCCCTTTGGCATCACTTCTGCTTGCAGCTGGGTGTTTGGCTCTGTGGTTTCTGTCTGACCCAAGGGTGCCTGCCTTTCCTGCCTGCTAGAGCTGCCCGGGGTGAGCAGCAAATGAAATGGGGTTTGTCTGGGCTTTGGGGGGCCACGAGCCAGGGCTGCTTGGCCACAGGGTCAGGGATTGTCCTGGGCTGGTGCAGACCCGCAGGGATCATCTCTGGGCTGAGAGGAGAGGAGAGGATTCCCCAGGCCAGCACACCCTTCCTAAAAACACACAACAGACTGCTGGGGTGTGCAGGAGGGCGTGAGCAGCCAGGGCACCCACCCTGTGCCACCTCCAGCCGTGCCAGGGCCACCGGGCTCAGCGCTGGCCCTGCTGTGGCCACGTCCCGGTGCCACCAGGCTGTCCCCAGCCCTGCTGTGGCCACGTCCCGGTGCCACCAGGCTGTCCCCAGCCCTGCTGCCCTCCTCCTGCCCAGCCCACATCCCAGTGCCACCAGGCTGTCCCCAGCCCTGCTGCCCTCCTGTCCAGCCCACATCCCAGTGCCACCAGGCTGTCCCCAGCCCTGCTGCCCTCCTCCTGCCCAGCCCATGTCCTGATGCCACCAGGCTGTCCCCAGCCCATGTCCCGGTGCCACCAGGCTGTCCCCAGCCCATGTCCCGGTGCCACCAGGCTGTCCCCAGCCCTGCTGCTCCTCCCCTGTGCCGTGAAAAACTCCTTTCAAACCTCGCAGTGGCCAGTAATGAAGCAGCAAAGGTTTATTGCCTATAAAGGATAAAATTAATGTGAGTAATCCTCATAAAGCCTCCTGATTTGTGCCTCTCCGTCCTGCTCTGGCTGCGGGGCTCTGCCTCCTGCTCGGCACCGCTAATGGGGGCTGATTAAGGGTTAATTAGTGCCGGCCCTGGCTTGGGTGGCACCTCGGGAGGGAGCCGGGGATGCTGCCCTGGCCTCTGCACCCACGAATTCCGCTTCTCCCTCAGGGGCTTCCCCACCAGGAGCTTGGACAAATGTGTTTTTCCAGTGGCTGCTGCATCCTAAAGGATTTTTTTGCTTTCTGCTGACCAGCTGTGCCGAACTCCCTGAGATGTGAATAATTCCTGGAAAAATAAAAATAACCCCACGCCTCAGTTTTCCTCTAAACCAAAAAGAGAAACTCAGAAGACAAACACACAGGAGCTTGTAGCTCTGACTTAGAGCCTGCAGTGGGGTTTTATGGTGGTTACTTATTTTCCCTGAATTGATGAGGCTTAAAGGGGAAAGTTAAACTTTTCACCGATAGAGAGGTGAATTAATATTAAATTCCCATATTAAAGATCACCATTAACCTGTTGGGGTTTTATTGGACTAACAGTAAACACAACAAGCTGTGAACAGGGTGCTTAATTATTGCAATGAATATTCATAATGTACGGGGCCCTTAGAAGAAATAAAGAGAGGAAATTGTTCTACAGCAGTTGGGAGGGTGATAAGCAAAGGCTCAGCTTTAGATTGAGGGAGGAAAATAAAATACACCTGCACTGTAAATCCTTGGTGCATATATTTATATTTTTTTTTATTTTTATATGTATTTTTAAGAAATGGGTACAACTCTTACTTAGCAACTTATTGAGAATAATTTGTTTTCAATGGACACCAGGTGTGTTTAGAATAACTTTGGCTTAAAAAGAATCATTTGGAGCCTGATGCTGCAGCACCACGACTCAAAATTCAAATATCATCCCTGATTTCTGTAAAAACACAGGATTTTGGCTGCAGGAGTCCCTCTGTTTCCCTCTTGCTGCTCTATCCTGCAATAACTCCAAAGTTTTCTGCCCGTGCCAGGTATTTTGGGAGTTGGTTAAATCAGAGAAATCACATGGGGACCAAGTGATCTGCACAACTTCTCCCTGAGAATCTGGGGGAGGCCCCAAGTCCTTTGTCCTCCATTTCCTGTGAGGGCAGGTGCATTTTTAACTGTGCAGGCAGGTGGGGGTTATAAAGCTTCTGCACAGACAATGGGATGGGTGCCATAAAGGGCCGTGTGACTGGTGAATTAAGACTCTTGGTAACTTGGGGAATGATGGCTTCAAATGACTTCGTTTTACGGCCACTTTCTGCCATCTGAGTGATGGTGCATGTATTGGTTGTATTTATAACTTAACAGCTTTTCTCAATTTTATTATACTTTTTTATGAGACTTGGGGCTTTATGGTACTTCATAATTTTTCTCAGATTCATTAAAGCCTGTGGAGGGTGGGCTGATGGCATTCCCAGTGCCAGGGAGCAGCCCAGGATGGGGCTGGGCTCACCTGGGCTATGGATGTGCCCATGGGTTTTAAGGTCCCCTCAAACCCAAACCAGTCTGGGATTCTCAAAAACCCCTGGAAAGTGAGGAACGAGCTCCAGGCTGAGCTCACACCGTGTGAGGTGAACCTGGGACAGAGGGAAAGGATGGAGACAGCTGAATTCAGCTTGGCCTTGGAATTGACAAATCCTGCGGAATTTCTCCCATTTTCTGCCCTAACCTTGGGCTGTCTGTGCTTTGTTTGCTGGAAGCTCTCCGTTTCTGCACCGAAGGTCACATTTCAATGTTTTGGGGGCATTCAGGGGTCCCTGGCTGTGGGCACAGGGACCGTGCATGGAGAAACCTCTCCGCAGCTTCTTGGCCTTGGTGCTTCCTTGTGAGCCCAAACCCGCCCAAAACGATGCTGAATTTAACAAAACTGGGCTGTGACTGGGAGCAGGTGTTGAGGAGCCTGGGCTGGCCACGGTGTCACAGCAGGGGCAGCAGAGGAAGGGGACAGTTTGGGACACTCGTGGGGAGGGCTCCGCAGCTCTCCTGCCGCGGGGCTTCAGCCCCGAAATTGGAATATCCGAGACAAAACCAGCAGTGTCTTGTTCCGTGCGGGGCTTCCCCCCTTTTTAAAAAAAAACAACAAAGGGAAGCAACCTCAGGAACCCCCAAGCATGTCTGGTTTTACACGAAAATGTCCCTTTGGTCGCTACCGAAGCAGAGGCCGAGGTGCAGAAAAGCTGCGCGCCCCCGAGGGCGAATTCCCGAATTCCCGAAATCCCGAATTCCCGAATTCCCGAAATCCCGAATTCCCGAATTCCCGAAATCCCGAATTCCCGAATTCCCGAAATCCCGAATTCCCGAATTCCCGAATTACCGAATTCCCAAATTCCCGAATTGCCGAATTGCCGAATTCCCGAATTGCCGAATTCCCAAATTCCCGAATTCCCGAATTCCCGAATTCCCGAATTCCCGAATTCCCGGGGCCGGGGCTGTCATTGTGTCGGGAATGGCCCTTGAGGACGAGATGCTGCTCTCCGGAGGCAAATCTGCGCTGTAAGGCGTTCCCGGGGGAGTGGGAGACGCCGGGGTTATTCCTTTAGCACAGTCGGGAACAGTTTCATTCCCAATTCCACGTCGGGGAACGGGGCAAAGATGGAGTTGACTTCTTGGGGTCCGTGTCCCTGCGGGAGGCAGTTTGGGAGGGGGATTTTGGGCCCCTCACCTCGCCTGCCTCTCCCTGTTTATGATCCCCAGAGATAAGGAGCTTCCCACCTCGCAGCAGCTTCATTACAGGCTCTTGGTCTGCGGGCCCGCAATGCATTTATAATTTTTATTGTTATATCTTTTAATTTTATTTTGCTTTCCTTGCTGTCTGCGAGGAGGGAAGATAGGAGTCCATATTTATTACAGAGCAAACGATCTACCTCTGCGAATGTATGTATCAGTTAATTTAATCTCCCCAGTTTTATTTAAACTGTTTTTCCTTCCTTTCTTTACTTCCCTCCTCCCGTCTCCCCCCTTTTCCTCCTCCTCCTCTGGGCGCAAGGTGATCAGTTTGTTTAAAAAAAAAAGAGAGAGGGAAGGGAGGGAAAAAAAAAAAGCTGGAAAGTAAAACTATCCCGTGCCTTTTATAATGTGGATTGAAAAGGCTTTTTCTGGTTGCTACGGCGTCGCTGCGCCTTTCAGTGCTTACGCCTGTGTGCCTCCCGTGGCCCCCGTCTGATTGACATTTACAAATTACCAAGCTGAGAGTGTTCAATCTTTGACCCGTGTGTTTCTATTCAGCAATGAGTGAGATTTGCAAGCATTTTGTCATATAATTACTGCAAATCCCTTGAAAATTTCCACAACAACGCCTAGATGAATGGTAATTTGTGCAGACAGCCGCTGGTGCCTTTACAATACACTCAGATGCAAAACAGTCTAATTTTTTTTTTTTTCACCCTAAGATTTCTGGGGAGGTGGGTGGGGGAAATGTTCTGCATGTGAGCGTGTTGTAAAATATTTGGATTGTTAGATTTATTTGCTTACACAACCTATATTTGTGCTGATTTTATTGTATTGACTGTATGCATTTTTTTCCTCCCATTCTACAGTTTTATTGTGCCTTGGTCATATGCATACATCACCCTCATTGTTCTCCAGGAAATTTATTCCACCTTTCAGCCTGCTCTTGATAGGACTTATTGCATTACTAGTTAAGTGCTGAGATTTGCTACTACAAAGATTTGAAACAGCCCCTTGTAATGTTTATTTGCCAGACATGGCTGAGATCATATGTTTGCATCACACTTGGAGTGCATCTGCATTTCGGGGCTGGCAGGGTCGGCTGGGGTTGGGGTTTGCTCCTCAGGGGTGGGTTGGGTGCCTTCCCAAATTGGGTGGCCAAGGGGGAGAGCATCAAAGAGCCAGAAGGAAGTGGGTGCCCAACACCTGTTGAAATATTCATATTTATTCATGGAATACCCACAGAATGAAAGAATTATTAGGGTTGGGAAAGGTCTTTGAGATCATCAAGCCCAACCATCAACCCAGCACCACCCCCACGTTCACCACTGCACCTACATGGAAAACCCAGAACCATTTAGGTTGGAAAAGACGTTTAAATCCAGGAAAACAACAAAAACAACCATTCCCCCCTGCACTAAACCACGTCCCAGGTGCCACAGCTACGCTTTTAAATCCCCCCGGGGATGGGGACTCCACCAGTGCCCCGGGCAGCCCCCGGTGCTTCAGCAGCTCCTCACTTGCAATTGTATTGACTTGCAATACATGGAGTGAAGGGTGGAGATGCTGGCTGGAATTCTGGCCTTGTGAGCTGTGGTTTAAAACCAGCTGTTTCGGCAAATAAGGTTTTGGTGGGGTTTAGTAACTTTCAACTCACCTTTCCAGGATTTCCCTACCCTGCTGCATGTATATATTTGTATTTTTATTTATAGATATGTGCTGTGGCAGCAGGAGCCTTCACTGCCTTTGGCTTTTGCAGTGACCTGCGCTCGCTGCCTGGCATGAGAATTGTGATGCAGATTTTGTTGTTGTTTGTTAGAACAGCCCAGTGAGAATTTAATAACTCAACTGAGTTTCAGTATTGCCTTCGTTTTCTGCCCTCTGATGCTGGCTGAGTTCCTGGCCCAGGTGCAAGGGCAGGAACTCTGCTTTTTGTGGTTTGTTTATTTAAGGTGAGGGTCACCGTGCCTGATGCTGGTGTTGTCACAGGGAGGGCACAAACCTGGGTGTGTGTGTTGGGCTGAGCAGAGATGCGGGAGGCTGATGGGGCTGAGCCTGGCTGGGGGCTCGGGTGGACCTGGAGAACGGCTGCTGGAGAATTCTGGAGGATGATCCCCACGTGGGAGCAGCCCCAAAGCACAGGGATGCTCGGGGTGAGCAGCTTTGGGTGCTGCAGCTGCGGCGGCACCGCTGGGGTTCCGTTCCCCGCCGTGCCAAGCACCTCCCAGGGTGTTCCCAGGGCCCACGGATGATTTTTATCGCAGTGTGGTGTTCCTGCCGGGTCAGCCCTGACTGCACTGCAGCGTTTTCCCGTGGCTGAGGAATCTCCTCTCTTGCCTTTGCGGGCGATCCTCCCGAGCCCCGCGAGCAAACCCGGCCGGAGCTGCTGGGCTTGGAGGGCTTCCCTCTGCCCTCTCCCAAATCAGCCTCAGCCTCGGCTGGCGGAGCAGGAGGAGTGGGGTGGGAGGAGATTCGTGCCCAGGCTCGGGGGTGCTGGCCGAGCTGAGCTGTCTGTGCCGGCGGTGACGGATCGAGGCAGAGCTCAGGCACCGCGGCTGCGAACAAACCACGGCTGTCATCAGGCTGGAAATGCAATCTCTGCCAGGGAACGGGCCATGGGAGACTTAGCAAGATCTGCTCCCGTTATGGGAATTTAATGCACCTGGTGGAATCTAACTGCAGGTCATCAGGTTTTATTGGCACGGCGCAGACGTGCAGGGTGATGAACTGAGCCGGCAAAACATTAACAAAGATAAAAAATAATCCCGGATCGGGTTTTGTAGTGGGGAGCGTTGAAATCAGAGCAAATGCTGCTCCTCAGGTACTTGTGTGTTCATCCCAGGTAATTTCTGCCGCTGTGCTGCTGGTGTAGATAGTCTTTTATATGGATTTTGCAGATAAATTTTTGTCTGACACATATCTAGAACTTATATAGTCACCTACTAATTTAAACCAATTTGCCCTAGGTGATGGGTGAATACACTTGAAAATTAAATGGGTCTGATTTAAGCATCCCTTCTCTGAAGCCAAAGATTATATAATTAAATTAACAGAAAATGTATTTTATAATAAACTGTATTTCCTCTTGGCAAAATCCAATTTTGAAACAAGATTGTAATATCATATCTAAAAATGTTTTCCCATGGGTATTACCAGTCTATTTCATTTAATTGTTTTCACCCATCATATTACGTGCTTTCAAAGTAGTGAAATGAGTGTGGTTTTTACGAAGAACAAGGGAGGAAATGGCAGGGAGAGGGAAGGTTGGCTCCTTTCCCAGGAGGAGCTTCTGGAAAACCAGGGGTGGGCACCTCATTGCCTGCCCCAAGCTCTCAGTTCCTGACCCTGGGTGGTGGAAGGTGATGCCATGGTAGTGCCAGGCCCTTGGCATCTCGGGTTCTCCTTCTCTGCTGAGGGTCTGGCACAGGCAGAAGCTTGATGAGCTGCACTGTGAGGATTTTGCACTTAGGCAGAAAATATTTAACACTTGGAGCAGCTGGGAGCTCCTTGCCCAGCGTGGCTGTTCATGTCAGTGCAGAGGGGTTTGGTGATGCCAGAGGTTTTCCAGGGTGTTCCCCAGCACGTGGATGAGCAGGGTCAGACCCTCGGGGTGAGAGGGACCTGTTGTAGGACCAGCAGCATTTTGGGGTGGGATCCCTGTGGGTACCACAGCCACCCTGCCATCCCACCCAGTGCTCAAACCTGGAGCCAGGGGAAACGTCACATAAATACAGGATACGTTTCCAATGAAATAGGAGCCAATTCACCCGTAGTTAATATGGTCATTTTCTTCTCCCTCCATTTATCTGTTTGTGTATTGTCCCTGCACTGCAAAGGGAGGTGGGTGTCACTGCCATGCTCCCACTCCTGATCACACTTCTTTACACTTCTGAGGGTCATGGCTGATGATAACTGGAAGCCAATGCTTCTGATTCTGCGTTGATTTGGCAAATGTTGGCAAAAATCTTTGGCAAAACGTTAAGGAAAGCTGGAGGTGTGCGTCCATCCTCTCATCCTGGTGAATCCTGGTGAATCCTGGTGAATCCTGGTGAATCCTGGTGAATCCCAGTGCCTCTGCTCATCCCCAGGGCTGGAGGTGCCGAGAGATGGGGGCAGAGCAGCATCTCCGTGTCCCCACTCCTGGTGAGGCCCTGCTGGATTTATTTCCTGGCTGGGATTGGGCCTGTTAATTGTGACCAGCAACTCGTTCATCAGGGGCACAGGAGTGGGGAGCAGCACAAATGTCCCTGCACCAGAGCTCGGCACAAACCCTGCTGGGAAGGAAAACGCCCTCCCACTCTGAGAAAGGCCACCTCTCTCGTCCCACATAGCTCCTTTTTTATTTGGTTTAGAAAGCCCTGATTCTGTTTTTATATTTCTTTTTCTTCCCGGGCTGCCTGATAACTTTGGGCATCCCCACCAGTGCAGGCAGACACGTGGGTACCACCATCCTTTCCCTCTGCGTCTTTCCCCACCAAACAAATGGATTTTCTCCTGGAAAAAACTTCCTAGAACTCCGTGATTTTTAATGCCAGCAGGGTTACAGGGCTCCCCCTAAGCTCGGGGACAGACGGAGTCAGTGTCAGCTTCTCGGTGACATCCTGGGTGCCTCCGAAATCCGCGGCACGCTCGGGATGAGGGAGGGAGCAGCGCTGCGGGGCTGCCTCGCAAAGCCTTGCGAGCTTTACCAGGGGCAAACCCGGCGACTTTGTGGGGAAACGTCGATGAAAGCAGCAGCGAGCAGGAGTTGAAAGGCTGCCAGTGTGAGTTTTAGCTCGCCCGGGTGGTGTTTGCCCGAGGTGGAGCGGGGAGAGCGCTGGGAGCGATGCTGCCGCAGCCCGCCCGCCCGTCCGAGCGCCGCGCCCGGGGCATCGGCGGCGAGGAGCGGGGCACTCAGATGGGAAGCGTTTTCCACCGGCGTTCCACTGCTGTCAGCCATTTTAGGTTCTGAATCCTATTTCCCTGGTGCTTCCGAGAGAAGCTTTTGGGGGAGTCCCCAGCTAAAACTCAAATTTGCATTTAAATGGAGATTTTTTTTTTTTTAATGAGCAGGATGCATGGGAGACTAAGACTATTAGGTTCCCTTGTGGGAGAGTGCAGAATTCTCTCACCTTTTACATCCCACCCCCTCCCCAGCCCCTTTAATGCACACTTTAAATTAGACACTAAAAAAAAAAGAAAAGAAAAGAAAAGGAATGGTGCGTCTTTAAGGAGAATATAATCATAAACAAATAAGTCTGGTTGCCCTTGCAGCAGAACTAATCTTCCCTCAGCTGAGCTGTGATATAGATCAGTAACAAGAGCCACGCGCAGGGGGTTCCTTTGAAATGCATAATACCTCCTCGTATAAATTGGAGTTGGTGTGATGGAGCTGTGAGATGACATATTGTGGCATGACCCCTCTCTACTGATTGTGGGTGAACCCTGCAAAGGTAAATCTAACACGGCGCACACATCAGACAATTTCATTTTCATCACCCAGGGACAAAAACATGGCAACAGAATCTTTTCAAATGATAATCTGCATGCTAGGCGGAATATTTTCCCTTCCTCCTTTCTTTTTTTCCCATCTTTTCCCTTTTTTTTTTTTTTTTGCATGTTCAATTCATGATGTAGGTGAAAGGAATTACAAATTGCTTCCAAAGTTCATTCATTCCCTTCTTCTCGTTCTTCCCTTTCTTTTCCTCCTTCTCCTTTGGCTTTTGTTCTCTCTCCCTTTTCCTACCTTTTCTTCTGCCTTTGTCTCCTTCTCTTTCACTTTTTTATCTTCTTTATCTCTCTTATTTTTATTTTCCTCTTCTGTTTCCCCTCTTTCCTATTTTTTCTCTTCTTTTCCTCCCCATCTTTAATATTTTATTTTCCTTTTTATGTACTCCTTTTTTTTCTTCTCTCTCCTTTTCTCCTTCCCCCCGCCTCTTCTTTCCCTTTTTTCCTTCCTCCATCTAAAAGTTTGGCATTGTGTGTGTGTGTAACTGATTCATTCTTCTCATCCCCTCAGGGACATCCAGTAATAATGATTTATAGGAGTGCAAAAATCTCTGCTCTTGCTGTTACCAACTAATATCCCTCCTACCCTCCAAAAAGGGAGTTTTCTGTTCAAAACCTTCTCCCTCTCTTCTCTCCCCTCTCCCTCTTTGCCTTCCTGCACTTCTCCAGTGAAGGATTAGGGGAATTCAGCTGGTTTGTCTCATGCCAACCAGGAATATTTAGTCCTGCAACACCATCTCTCGCCTGGAACTCGTGACATCGACTCCAGTGATGCCACGGCTGCTCTTTGTTGTGTGCCCAGCTGGTTTGCATAGGGTTTGACACTTTGAGACTGAGAAAATGTAAAAAATCCCCTTTATTGTGGTGTCAGATTCACCACAAACCACTCCCCTCCCAAAGCCAGGTGTGTTTGCTGCCGCAGGAGCTGCCGGGTGGGGTGGGAATTGCCAGTGCCCATCCAGGGCACAGAGCAGAGGGTTTGGGCAGGCCTGGAGGGTTCGTGCTTCCAGGGCTGAGCTGTGCCAGGGCATCTCCAGAGCAGTGCCTGCAGCAGGCACAGCCCACTGGGCTCCTGTGGCCAAAAATTGTGCTCAGGATCAGACACACCAGGGACACTGAGTGGCATCCCAGGGCTCTGCCCTGAAGGCAGAGAAGAGTTTGGAATCTGGGCTCGGGATTGACCTGCTAAGAACTGCCAGTCCTGGCTCTGAATCCTCCTGTCTGGCCATTTTTACTGCTCGAACTTGTACTAATTAATTGCTCTGCTGATCACCATGCTGGCTGTGCCTTGGGCTGGCTATTTGTGGAAGTGGCTGCCACGCTCCGGGCCCTGCTCCCCTCCAAGGAGGAACCAGGACGAGTTGGGGACAGTTCTGTGGGGTCATTGACACCTCTCCTCTTCCCTCTGCGGGATTATTGCTGGCACAGCTGGAGCAGCTCTGGGGGTGGCACAGGGTGGGCTTTGCAGGGCAGGGGTTGTCCCTGGGTGTCTGCCTGCCTTCCTCCACTGTCCATCCCTGGGCTTGGACAGCCTTGGAGGGAGCAGGGCATGGCTTTGGGAAATCTCCATTGGGTCCGTGCCTCAGTTTCCCCATCACCATAGCAGCTGGATTTACAAAGTGATGCAGAGGACTCTGTGATCTCACAGGTTTTACCCCCTCCAGGAGGAGTTCCGCAGGTGCAAGGAGACACCGACCCCCCTCGGAAAGGAACAACGGACAGAGCAGCAAGGCTTTGGAGGAACGTGCTGCCAATTCAATCATCCTGCCCCGGCCAGGAGTGGGTTGCAGTGGGAAGGCTCAAATCTGCTCCCAGACTGGGGTGGTCACAGCCCTGATCCCGTCAGAGGCGCCGTGTCCCCGCTGCCGAGTGACACGGCCACTGCCGCCGTCAGCCAGCGACACCCAGATGAGTTTGTCGGTTCCACCTAGCGTGATTGCCATCTCCCCCTCCCACAGCACGGCAGCCAAATTGAAGGAGAAAAGGTCAGAAAGCCCTGGTCATCCTCTCCCTTTCTCCCAAATCACTCGTTGGCCTGGATGGAAACGAGGAATGACGGGTCCCCGTGCCACCTGGGACGCAGGCGGCGCCGAGTGAGGCAGAGCAGAGCTGGGCTGGGTGGCAGCGAGTGCAGCCTGTTCAGAACGAGCTGCAGAGCCACCAGGGCCTGCCTGCTGCTCCTGCCATCCAAAAGTGACAGTGACAAGTTCTTTGATTGGAAAGAGGTCCCCACCACCGCCTCCCGCGCTGCCCCTGCGGAAAGGTTCGTGGGAAGCACCACCCTCTGCTTCAAATCCTTGATGCACAGGGAGGTCAGCTGCGGAATGGAGTCTCTTCTTTTTTGTCTTCTCTTTCCATTTTGGTGCAGCAATGTGTCAGCTCAGGTCCAGGAGGATCTCAGCCTGAAAGCGCTGTTTGTTTGGTTGGTTGGTTGGTTTTGTTTTTCCTTTCTTTTCCCCATTCTTCACATATTTTTTTAGAGAAGGAGCAGTATTGACAGCACCCATCCAATTGTTGGCCCCCTGCAGTTACCCCTTGTGTGAAGAGCACCTTAGTTCAACCTTTCCAAGAGAAGTGTAATCACTTCGGGCTGTTTTGCACTGCTAATTGTTTTTCTATTTTTATGCAAATGTAAAGATCCTCATTTGATCCTTCTAAAAAATACTATTTTTACAACCAAGTGCTTTTATTTGGGTTTCAGGGAAGAAGTGCTGCTCTGAGAAGGACAACACATAAGAAGAAGGGGAGATTCAATATTTGCCACAGGTCTGCAGGGCCTGGTGGCAAAATGGGATGGGGAAGGAGATGATGACAGGTAGGGAAGGTGAGAAGTGGCTGCAGGATTGTTTCTGTCAAGGCAGGTGAGATAACCCAGCTCTGTAATGCCTCACCCAGCTGCAAAGCTGCCCAGAAAATTCATATTTTCATAATATTTTTACTTACAGCTCATCCCCCTGGGACGTCTTTAATGGGATGCATGGGATTTTTTTTCCTTTCTTTCTTGTTTGTAGAAGAAAAACTTTTTCACAGGAAACACGGGGAAACAAACCCTCCCTTTTTCTGGTGGGAAAATAAGTGCCAGTTTTGTTCACCTCTATTTCTGTGTAAATGGGGTTGTTAGAAAGAGAGACTGTGCCTGGGGTACGCAGAGCCTCACCTGCCTCACAGACAGAACCCATCACGCCTGACAGCACGAATTCAATGAGTTCACCACGTTTCCAGTCGGAGAGGAAAGCACGGAAATGAGAGGAAGAGAAATGCACCCTGTCCAGGTGGAAACTGCTTCCCCAGCACTGTGATTTTTCCTGGGAGCTGAAACCAGCAGATGCTCAGTCTCCATGGCAGGGCTGCTCCAGAGGCAGGAACTTTTCCAGCTGCTGGCCCTCCCCTCCCTGGGTGCTGCTGTTTCTGTGCAGTTATAGATTTTCAGATAAGGTGCTTTTGTTTCCCAGTTGTGTCTGGGTCACCGTTTGGAACTGATATGACAGGCCTAAGGCTAGCAGAGAAATCTGTTACAAGTTCCCATTTCGGGAACGTGTCTCCAGTCAAATAGCCTATTTACTCTCTCGGGGATCTATTTTTAAAAGTTATTAGCAGATTACTGGTTTTCTATCAACCTCAGGCACCAATCTCCCAAAGATACTATTGTACTTTAATAAGGTGCATTTGATAATCCTCAGATAAGGACATTTGAAGTGAGGGGGGCGAGAGGGAGAAACTCTTGCACCGACTCAAGTAAGGCACACACAGGCCAGAGAAGGGTTAAATACACTCATGTTTCTAAATGGCTGAAGTACTGTATGTTGTAGTTTTCAACTGCAAATCATCTTTAATAGCAGACATCACGGGATGGCTCATTACATTAAGCTATTTTTCATGCTATCTCCTGTAATATCCTTTAATCCAATGCGTTTCGAATCACCTCAGGCTAAAATAAGAGACATAGCGATGTAATAGCCTAGTGTATTAGTGGGTTAATTGCCCTGTTGTACTCTCTAGTAGATATCTCTGGAATGAGTTCTATATTAATTGTAAATTGCTTAATACATTTAACTCCTTGAGCAGCTTGGTCCTCCTCTGTCTTTGATGAACAAGAAAACTTTGGAGTTGGGAATAGTTGGGATTTTTGGCGGCCGAGCCCGCAGGGTGCCCGGCCCTTCCCCACGAGCTCCGAGCACTCATGTCAGCCTCTGGCGCTCAGGGAGAGTCAGCCTGAAGTACTAAAAGGAAATTATTGCCTTTTTTCCTGGCAGGTGCCAAGTTCTGCAGCCTGCAAAGCCACAACAGCTGGCTCAGAGGAGCTCAGAGCCAACTCCTGAGCCCAGGAGCTGCACAGCGCCAGGGCTGGCACTGCAGAGCTGCAGCACATTGTGCCACGGCCATCCCTGCACTGGACAAACAGAGGAGGGGGACAAAAAGGGGAAGGTTTAAATAATACATAAGATTTTGTCTTGCCAGTGCCGTGGCCAGAAAGGGAAGATGGATGAAATGCTCTGCAGCTGTGCCAGAGGATGCAGCGCTGGGTCACTGACACATACAGCTCACAAAGTATCACCCATAACGTGCAGCAGCCAGGTTTCTAAAATTACTTCTGCAGCACCAGGCAGATTTGCAGCCACTTTTCCAAAGATTGGAACATGAGTGTCACCAGGCTACCAGAGGGTAATGTCACTAATTTCTTTGGATTTCTCCCAGTGTACATCAGGGGGGTGCAAAAGGAACAGGCACGGTGCAGGTTGGAGTGGGTTGTGTAATTTTCAGGTGAGACATTCTTTATTCATTTCTTTTGGGACATTCTGGATTCTAAAACTCCTGGCAAAAATGTTAGTGTCAATTTAGAGGAAAGGCATGGAGGAGGAATGCTGAAAAGCCTCTTGCTTTGAAACTTTAGAAGAAATTCTTCTCTGAAGTGCCGCCTTAAACCCAGCAGGATGGCAGCAGTGGGGGACTGCGGGTCAGTGGTCTGAATTTCACCTGTGTGACCCCAAATCCCATCCACGTGGTCTGGCCTGTGCAGCTCAGCCTGTTCTCAGCACAACGTGGCCATAGAGCAGCAGCTTGGCTGCATCATGGATCCCTTTCTTTGCTCCTGACATCAGTTATATTCTCTATATTAAATATAATGTCATAAA
Source organism: Nicator chloris (assembly GCA_013400495.1). NCBI lineage: Eukaryota > Metazoa > Chordata > Aves > Passeriformes > Pycnonotidae > Nicator > Nicator chloris. The sequence goes on along the minus strand of WAAE01014003.1, from coordinate 257,867 downwards.
GGTGCCATTCAGGACACCTTCTGTAAAACTCTAACTGTAATCTCAGAGTCCAGTGGTTCTAATGGAGCAGCTCCTTCCAGCTGAAGGGTTTCCCAGAAGAGCTGCTTTGCTTTAGGTTTGTAACAGTGGGCTCAGACAGGTCTTTCCCACCCCGACCTCCCTCTGCTTTACATGGACAGTTTGGGCTAAAACAAATATCATCCCTCTGTTTCAAAACCTGAGGTATTTGTGAGAGAATGTGCATGAGAATTTTGTAACTTGTGAAGGAAAATGCCTGTGAAACCAGGGAGACAGTTGGGCTTGGAAGGGAAGACACAAAGTGCTTAGATTGCTGGAAAAAAAATCCATCAAGTAATTCTCTACCTATAAAATAGGTGGTAATGCAACCTGAGCTTAATTTTGATGGCACACTGTACTTCATAACAGTGACAACACCTTAAAAATGTAATGAAAGGGCCTGATTTATTGCTGAAATAATCCACTTAGCACTCCAATAAATAAAAGGAGAAAATACAACCAAGGTTTCGTCAGAAGGGGCGAAAAAAGAGAGAAAAATTGCAGTGTGCAGCAGTTTTCTGGAAGTGCATCCAGAGTTTTGGGGTTGATTGTTTTCCTGAAGACAAATATAAATTCCCAGTTAGATTTTCAGATTTAGAGCTGATGCCCACTCTGCGTTCTCGTGGACTTTAGAAGCAGCAGCCCTGTGACACAGCAGCACAGGAGCCGTGTTAGACTGACAAAGGGGAGGAGAAGGGGAGGAGAAAACACTGAAGAAACACTAACTTACTGCCTCACAAATATCTGATTTTGAATATGCTCTCGTAGCCATTAGGAAGTGCCAAGCAAACATATTTTCCCCTCGTGCCAAATTTGTTTTAATAACATGAGCTTACTCCTGCAAATGCCAGCTCCACCCTCCTCTCCCCGTTTCGCTTGGCCCACAGCGGAGCCTGGCGGGTTTTACACTCCCTCTACATCACTTCTATTAATCTGTTTAATCTGCTCCAGGGCCTGGCAGTGGCAATGACAGCAAGAGCAATAAAATGCTCCCGTGGCAGATGTCTGTATTCAGGTGTCCTGAGCGCTGTGCTGGAGAGCAGAGCTGCTGCTTCTCCAGAGATGAGGAAAGCTTCCCGATGCAGAAACAGGCACTCAGCAGGAGAGGGCTGAGGGTTCTGGGCTCTGACACCAAAGGTTTTAAGGCCATGAGTGCTTCAGTGTGACCTAATTGTGACTTTTCAGCACCTGAAGGAGCTGACAAAAAAGATGGAGGGAGACTTTACAAGAGCCTGGAGTGACAGGACGAGAGGGAATGGCTTCCCACTGACAGAGGTTTGGACTGGATATCAGGGAGAAGTTCTGTTCCCATCTCCCAGCCCAGGTGTCAGTGCTTGCATCAGCCAGGGCTGCCCAGTGTTTCAGCCATCACTGAACTGAATGGGAAGGAGCATGGATGGAAAAAGGAGGGGAGAAAAATCAGCAAAATGCAGCCACGCTGCCCATTTTGGGGGATGTTTTGCTCTGAGGTCTTGGAGCAGCCTTCCCTGGATTTTCCCTGGTTTTTCCCTGGTTTTTCCCTGGTTTTCCCTGTTTTTTTCTCTGGTTTTCCCTGGTCTCCATCCCTCGTGGGAGGTGTCAGGCAGCCGAGGCTGCAGGAATGGCCCCAGTGCTGGCGTCCCAAACGCCCTGCCCGGCCCTAATTGGCCTGTTTGCTTTGCAATAAGTGATTCCTGCCTGTCTTGGGGTGGATTGTTTTTCACACCATTAAATGAAGTTCTGCTGTATTGATCCCTGTTTTTCCAATTTGAAGCCTGAAAAGTGATGAAGACATTTTCTTGTTTTCTCATGTACTTTCCCCTCAGTTCATTTAGGTGACCTGTCTTTAGTTCCTTGCTCTGCTCACTGTAATTGCTTCTTCAGAGTAATGTTACACCCTGAGCGTGGCACTGCAGCCGGGCGATGGCTTCATGGGAGTGATAAGGACAGCAGAACAGAACAGCATTTGGCTCTGATAAGGACAGGAGAACAGCACAGCCTTGCAGAAACAGATAAAGGGTGGAAGTTAGGCAAGCAGAAGCCACGCAAAACGCAAGCAGGAGGCCAGCCCAGCTCTGCAAGGCTGGCAAAGCAGGAGCTGTGCACAATAGTGATGGCATTGTGCTCACTGAAAAGCAGGGCTTGAGGAACAGCCACCTGAAAAGGACACCGGGCGTGAAAACCGACCCTGAAGAACCATCTAAGGACTTCTGCTAAGGGGGTGTGACTATGTAAAATAGATTAATACATATGCACGTCAGAGGGGGTGGCTCATGAATATGTAATCAAACATTAAAACTCTGTTACCTGGCAGGCGGGGCACTCGAGCAGAGGAAGGGTTCTCTGAGCACTCAGCACAATGGCTGCTTGCTCATACTCAGAGCTGTTAGGAGGTTTCTGTCTGGCTGATTCTGGTGTCAGGTCGAAGTCACCCTGCAATATTTACTGGGGAATGTTTGTCACAAATGACACCTCAGCAGCAGCACCTCTTGCTGGAACCTCGGTAGAACAGTGCAGAGGGTGAGAGCAGGACCACTGGACAGCTTTGTCTCTTCAGAGTGCTTAATATTTTGCTTAAGAGATGAAAGCATGGTGAACATTTTCTTTGGACACATATTGTCGTTTATGTCCTCCTTACCTTTGTGAGGAATCTCAATGCTTCAATGTTGGCATTAGATTTTGCCAGGTTTTTGTGTGGCATTAATGGGAGGGGTGGGTTTTTCTAGAAGAGGTGAATGGAGCAAGTGCTGAACTCAGGTTTAATTAAGGAGGGAGCAATGGTTGCTACAACTCAGCCTCACTTGCAATTATTTAACGTGTGAGGTCTAAACGGAGCCCATGCACACAGAGAAGTTTTCCAGTGGCTCTGGTAGGCTCCAGACTTGCAGAATTTCCTGATGAAAACCAGAAGTGCAGCAAAGCCTGGGAAGCTGGGATTGTTCCCTGTATCCCTGAGCTGTTCCCATCGAGCCTGGCACAGCTTGGGATGCTCCAGGTGGAGGGAGGGAAGGCAGGACCACTTTGCTGGCTCACCTCAGTGTGTGGGCAGGGACTGAATTTACAGTCTGAGTTGTGAAATGTCTCACAGCACCATCCTGGGTACCTCTGCACTCCCCAGGCTGCCTCCCCACCTGCTTGTATCAAGAGGGTAATGGTCTAGACATAGTAGACAGCAGAAAATACACTAACAAGGAGGGTTGAATGATTTCATTTTTTTTTCCTCTCCAAATCCTTGGAAAAAACCTAAAAAATTAGGTGTTAGTTTGCAGAAATGTTCAAATCTGCTCATTGCCAAAGAGATTGGAAAGGATTTAGGGTTTTTTAATTTTTTTTTTTATTGTAAACTACCTTATGACAATTGGTGATAAAAGAGCTGAGCCTTTCGAAAATCCATTTTAATAAAACACTGTATGACCTCATAGATATGCATAGGATTTAGAAATAACATGGATTTTAATGAAGGTACTTGAAAGGTATGGTGCCATATTGCAATTTTATGGAAGATCTTAGATTAATGAAATTAAACGTGAACTGCATTGTTTAGATGATGAACTTAAGGTCATATCTGCAGCATTTGAAAGAGAAACCTTGAGTGGAGGGTGTAGAATCATTGATTTAGACCCTGGTAGACAGCTGAATAGCAAGCACTGAAGCATGAAGGTAAATTCCCATATTTCATTGTTAGAAGGTTAGCTGGTGGCTGCCAGCTTTTCAGTGATAATCACCAACCAATTCCACCCTGTTTCAAAAAAGATTTTGCCTTTGTGTGCTAAGACACTTTTAGAAACCATTACTGTTCAAAGCAGAGGCACACTGTTTAAAGGGAAGCTATTTCTGCAGAAGGCAGGATGGCAATGACTTGATGCTGTCCTTGGATAGTGATGCTATTAAGTTCATTAGGATCATCATCCATTTAAAATGCTTATAAGGAGAACTGCCATTGTTTTGCTGGAGACACCAGAGGCACCTCCTCCTGCAACCCCCAGAGATGTGTTATCAGTGATTAGCTCTCTTGCTTCCTTTAATTTTTGGTAAGACAAGGGCCCTTTCAGGTTTGAGTCCTGTCTCCATCCTCAGACACACGCAGGGAATAAATGCACGAACATGCACGTGCCTTAAACCAATAGACGTGAATTTGTGCAACAGGAAAATTGCAAGGGACGAAATCCTCGGGCCTTAGGAATAAGTGATAATAGAATGATACTGCCAATTACTGCTGGGGAACAGCTCCTGAGGATGGAAGGGTGAGGGGCGGAGAAAAGATTCCCTTTTGACAGTTTGCCGTTAAAGGGAATTTGTCAAGGATGTTAAAATTAGGTCTAACTGGGCCAGATCCTCAGATGACATAAATCAGCCTGTAGACTTCAAACCCTGATCTGGCCACATGCTCCTCTTTGTTCTTTTTCCAATCTTTATTATTTGCATCCTAACCATGCCTGGGTGCTGTTCCAGCCCCGTTCTCTTCACGCTCTCCCAGCCTTGCTGATGAGGAATACTGTAACATTTGCAGGGAGCATTTAGGTCCTGGAGAGGCCTGCTGGGGTGCAGGGCTCTAGCTGGGGACCAGAGAGAGCAAACCTGAAAAAGATGCTCTCAGGTGGGAACTGAGACTTCTGTGTCTAATGTGCTTCCTTGTATGTTCTCTTCCAGCCTGAATTTTTGGCAAGATAAGCTGAACTCTGCTGCATGGTGAAAGCTGCCAGTAAGGAAATTAAGTAAGAAATAGTGTTAGATAATGGCTGTAAATGCAGTATGATCACTCTTTTCATTAGAAACTTCCTTGTTTTCTCCCTGGTGTATACCACAAACAGCTTGCACGTGATTTATCTGTGTGTGCTTGGGAAGGAGAGGCAAAGGGAATGAAATCTTTGCCATGAGATGTTTTAAAAGGCAGTTGGGACACTTAGAGACATGATGCTTATTAAAATAAATGGAAGCTGCGTGTCTAAATCCCCTGGTCATCCTTGGAAGCCTTGTCCCCAACGTTTATCTTGCAGTGGTTTCCAAAAGGGGGATTGCACATCCCTTTTCCAGGGTGTATCTCAGTGCAACAGCAAGGCCAGGGTCACACAGGGGCCAGACCCAGCTCATGCCATGGTGTAAAGCTTTGAAATGGGGCAGAGCATTTTCTGGGAAACTCTCCATGGAAAAACAAATCCAGGTTCCACAGAAGTTAAGGGAATGTGGCTCCTCTCTCCCATTTCCAGAGGTTTCTGCTCTGTGCACCATGCCCAGGGTTTGGACAGACTCCCCCTGCTGTGTCCAGTTCTGCAGAGCTGATTTGCTGAGCTTTAAATTCATTCATAACTTCCCACCCCGTTGTAAATCTTCTGACAAACATTTTTTCATTTTTAAAAGAAAAACCTATTGGCCTTGTCCACTTTGGAAATGCTGGCCCATTAAGTCCAAACAGGGAAGTTAGGGCATGTTAAATATCAATTGATTATGAAACCCATATTAATTGACATTCAGCAGCCCCGCTAATGGAGAGGAGCTCATTACATAGCAGTTAACCCTCAACGCATATATATTAAATAATCAATTAGTATTTATTTAACATACAATAACCTCCCTATTAGTGCTAAATTAAAAGCCTCTTTACGGAGGCCTTGCAGAAAGACCTGCACTGTGCTAACCTGGAGGCAGGAATTGGCATTAAGAGCTCCAATCTTTGTTACCTCTGGTCCCTCCAGGATGATTTTAAGATGTTAAGTGAAAGAATAGAGGGGCTGTGTTTGTGACAGTCCCTTGGCCCTGCTGGGGAGGGGTCAGTGCCAAAATGTTGGTGAGTTGCTGCCCATGTGGTCACAAGAAGACGCAGAGACCTGGCAGGTCATGGGTGAGAGGAAACAGAGGGATTTGTACTCCAGTAAAAGACCTTTGAAGTAGAAGAAAAGTATTTTCAAATGGGAAAGGAAAGGAGAATGAGCAGAGAGACAGGCAGACAGAAAGACAAGATAAAAGCAAAGTGGCATGGCTGGGTAATAGAAACAGGGCAAACTGGGGAACACGGAAAAGGCCTAGTTGAACTAAATTGCCCCAAATGAGTCTCTCCTGTGTTATGTCCTGAGCTGCCATTTATATCTGTGTGGTGTATGGAATATTAGCAGGTGGATTCACTCCCATCTCTGTCTGGCCTGAGGTGTGACAAGGAGGGGGATAGAAGGGAGCTCTGCTGTTTTCCTTGGAGCCTGGGTGAGTTTTATATTGGGGTCTAATAGGCCCAGACCCTATTTGGAGCTGAATTACATCACATGCCTATGCAATAATCTCTTTTCTGGTGGGGGGAAGCTGGGAAATCAAGCAGCTTCTCCAAAAGTCAATTCTGGTACTCAAAATGGAGCCAGCTGAAGAAATTGTCATTGATCCACTTCTGAACTTGGAGCAAATTTCCATAAAAATAATCAGATCCTCTCAGCTGCAGAAGTTTTAATGCCATGTGAGTGGGATGGGCAGGCTGGGAGAACAGGAGCTGAGCAGTGATTTGGGTTCATTTTCCTCCTCTTCCCTGTACCAGTTCTGAACAGGGAATTACAGGGTGCGGGGGGTGGGAGACGACGCCTTGGCTGCTCTCTTTACAACTTCTTGGCAAAAGGGAGTAAAAGACAGCAAATTGTTTGGTCTGATCCTTAGTGGATGAAAACTGGAGCAGTCCTTAGCAGGGCTTTAAAAAGCTTGATTAATTTAGGCTCCTGGGAACGTGGCTTGGCTGGAAACCCCTTGGAAACTCAGAGAAGCTCTGACAGTGGGGCAGCCAGGTCCAGGCTGGAGCAGGTAATGACAGCTCCATCTCAGAGGTGTGAAGAAGAGCAGGGACCCTGTGGAGCAGCCCTGATGGGATGGGGGGTTTCAGACATGTGTGAAAGGAGTGGGTGCCCCCCTTCCCTCACTGCCCCCCTCCAGAGGGAGAGGGAGAATCCTGTGGCAAAGGAAGACAAGGAGATCTGGGGCTGGCAGAGATGGGGCAGGAACAGGTGAATAACCACGGATTTGAAACATCAGCAGGCAGAGTTTAACGAAGGGATAAGGAAAATAAAACCGGAGACGAGTGCCAATCCTGTCTGAAGGGTAATAACGAAGCTGATGGGAAAATTGCTTTAACCATTTTGGATCTCAGGGAAGACCCAAATGTAATTTTACTGAGAAAATGTAATCATATTTCAGGCTTCTCAGCCCTGCCAAGGAGTGTAAGGCACGCACACATCAACGCCTGCTCTTCCTGAAGCTCAGGAGGACTTTGCTGTGGGCTGCTCACGATGGTGGAGAGAGACCTTCGAGGTCTTTTCCCCCCAAGGACAGCGCCAGCTGTTTGAGCGAGTGATGGTCACCTGTGTTCACAGGTACATGATGTATTTGTAGCACTTGCCATAAATTAGTTCTGTTTCTCCTTACAGCTTCTGGAAACATTCCCAGTGGCTGGGCTGTTCATCAGGGCTGTTACATTTTTGCTGCTGCAAAGAGGGAAGTACCTTTTTCTCTTCCTCTTTATTAGCATGTGCCATGGTGTGAGGCACCGCGCCGGGGAGGGAACCCCGCCGTGAGCGGCACTGGGTAAACACAGCCGAGGTGACAGTGACAGTCCTCATCACAGAGCGTTAGCAATTCAAACAGCCACGTCAGTCAAGGAATTCGAGAGGAGGGAAAGCAAAAGGGAGAATGTGACAGTCTGCAAACACTCCGCTGCATGATTTTGTCGTAGGTGTGTTCATCCTGGAAGCGTCTTGGAGGAAATGCAAATGAATTTTGTGCTGGGCAGGTCTGTGCGCAAGTGAGGAGTGCTGGAGCTTTGTTGGGTGTGTGGAAATGTCTTCCTCTTGTAGATTGAGATAATCAGAGGGCTTTTGGAAAATTTCAGGAAATTATCCAAGGCCAGGTTTTCCCTACAGGGCAGGGCAGTCTTTACTAATCTATTAAAAATAAGCAGAAGAAAGTAGTAAAACAGAAGCAATGAAGCAAAAACAAACCCCAAAACTCCACCAAGCAAAATCTGATTTTTTTTCCACAGTAAAATTTTGCGGTGTTTGAAATGTATTGACATTTCCTAAACTCACCAATTTAATCCCTTCACACTGCAGTGGAAATATCAAACCTAAGAAATTTAGGAAATTATGCAGAAGGTTTCCTATTACCCTGAACTTTTGCCTTAGAGAAATGATAACACAGATGGAATTTCCTTGGGAAAGAATTGAGTAAAGGATGCTGAGGAATTATTTTAGTTAAACTGACTGCAATGCTAAAAATGAATCCTGGAGTGGGACAGCAAAGAAACTCATACTGGAATATTAATTCCGCTTCCAATCATCCAAGAATTTCAGTCACTGAAGTCAGGAGTGAATTCAGTCTGTCTGGTTTCCAGAGGCTTTAGGGAGGCCTTGCCAATACTATTCTTTCCTGCTGGATTTGTCTGCAACTCTTCAAAGTTATTAGTGGAAATAATTTCCCCTCTGAAGAAGCAGCCGCCTCTGTCCTGCTGGTCTGTCTCTGCCGTGGATTGCTCCCTCACACATCACATCTCCCCGGAGTCCTGGGGGGCAGCTGTGCCTGCAGGGTGTTGTTCAGCCCTTTACCCAATTATCCAGGCACACAACACCCACCCCAAGTTAATCAGGAAGGACAGTCTTCTCTGGGTGAAAACACTCTCTGAGGACTCACCTCTGCCGTGGTGCCTTCAGGGAATGAAACCACTAATTATAGGAGATGAGTGCTTGCATTGTATACATGATGTTAAGAGCAGAAAGGGAGATCCCATAGCTGAGAGCCCAGGGCTCAAAGCCATCCCATGGCTTTGCTGGGCTCTTTCTGTGTGGAACTCTCCTCTTCGAAAATCCCGGTCTAAACACGAGTGTGCAGAACTTTGTTGAGTGTAAGAATAAGTAATTTCTATCTGTAAAGAATAATTCCTATCTGTAAGGAAAAGGTAATTCCTCTCTGTACCCCATTACAAATCCTCAGCCTGCAGGCACGTGGGCAGAGTAAAATGGTGATTTTAGCTGGATGACCTCTATGATTTCTTGTCCTCCATCTCGGTGGAGGGGTGGCCAGCAGTGCACAGCCCTGCTGATTTCAGCTCTGCAGAAGTTTCAGAGCTCCAGAGCTCACAGCCCTTGCCCATAAACTGTACAGCCTGAGGAAGATATTGCCCGTTTTCTGAAGGACAGGGTGCAATCACCCCACATATGTCCTCTATCTATTGCCTCTCTGGGCAGGGAAAACAGAAAAGCCTTTCCCACCATTTTATTTATTGGCCTTCCTCTGTTTCCTGGGAAAATCCCTTTTTTTTAGTACTTTTGTGTGTGCGTGTGAGCCTGTGCGGGGTAGGCGTGTGTGTATGTGTGTGTTTAGGAGGTTAAAAAAAATTTCTTGCTGTCAGCAAGTGATGTTACAAACCTGCTCTGACAAGGCTGGTTGTATATTTACAGTTGGTGAGAGCGAAGGCTTCATCAATCTTCACGCTTTGAAAGGGACAGGCCCGCTCCCATGAGCACCTGCTCCGGGAGAACAGCTGAACTGTGACTTTCCAGGGAGCTGGCTGTAAATTTTAGCCATTCCCCCCGCAGCCCACGCATGCTTGAGCTCTTTAACCTTCCCAGGCTGGCAGGAGTCCCAGCAATCAGTTTAGTGCAAAGACTGGGGTTCTTTTTAATTAACCTTTTGTTTCCCACTGCAGGTGTTTCAAAGTTTTCTTCATGTTAAAAAGGAAGGGGGGTTGGGGTGGTGGTGGGGGGAATTGTTTGCAGAGGTGCATCCAGTTTTTCCGCGCTTGGTGATCAAAGGGGATCAGCCTTTCTCATGTTTCCCCTCCACATTCACCTCTTGGATGTGTGTCTGTGCCAGCATCCGCTGGGAATTGGCAGCAAGGCTTCCCTTTGGACACCTGCAGAAAGTATTCCTGGGAGTGCACTGCGCTGGAAGAAAAGGGAAGGATTGCCCCGTTTGATCAATAGAATTATTAGTAGGACAAGGACCTGTTGTATCGCTAAGAAAATTCATGTGTGGGAATTTATCACAAGGAAAAAAAAATGCATTCAAGCCCCACTTAAAACAATAAAACATATCTTTGAGGGAAAGTTTCAGACTTTCCTGTACAAAGGAATAATGGTTTCTATAATTTAATAGGTGGTAAATTTGGTGAGGAGTGCCAGCAAATCCATTTCACATAATGATATTTTATCTCCCTGGGTATGGTCATTTTCATGAATGTCTTTTTATTGGTTCTCTTGTCCCACAAAGTGTCCAAGGTGGTGCTGCTCATCCTCAAATGCCGAGCACATACAGAGGCAGAGATGGCTGGAGAAAACTATTAATAATGGTGACACAAAAAATGGGCAGGAACTGTGTGACAGTTAAATGTGCTCCCTATAAATAAAGAACATTTCTATTTGACCCTCAGGGCTGTGGCTTTTCAGCACTTACTTTTGTAGGAGTTAAGGTGGTCACAGCTATTAAAAACTAGAGATAAGCTGCAAGGAAATTCAGGTGAGGATAACAGGGGAAAAATAAAAGAAGAGGGTTTCCAATGGGGATTTTGCTGAAAGTTGCAGCTAGAAAAAAAAATCTGAAATAGCCCTTGGTGAGGGATTTCGTTTACATAGGCCAGGACAATTTGCTTCTTGGAAAAAGGAGTGATTTATTCTCTTGGTATCTAATTGCAAATTCACAGAGGCAAACCTTTTCCTCATGTAGCTCTGCTGAGATGGATGGGAGCATTAGTTACCAAGATTCCCAGATTTTTAGAACCCTCACAGTGTACATCAAATATAAACTAAAACTCACAGTTATGGTTTCATTCTGGCTGGTACTTTATGCTGGTTAGAGGTAGAAACTACAATCTGTGACTGCTATCACACAAAATAAACTGAGTTTCAGGAAAGGGAACTGAGGAAATTTTCTTGAGGGAAAAAGAAGCAGCAAGTTGGAAGAACGAATAAAATGGAAGAGAAAGGCAAATATACAAGAGTGGGTTTCCAAGAGGGAATATATGGTATTATATATGTGATATATGCACTTGGTATAAAGTGGCCCAGAGAAGCTGTGGCTGTCCCTGGATCACTGGAAGTGTCCAAGGCCAGGTTGGACAGGGCTTGGAGCACCCTGGGATAATGGAAGGTGTCCCTGCCATGGCAGCGGGTGGGATGAGATGGGCTTTAAGATCCCTTCCAACCCAAACTATTCTGTGTTTCCCAGTCAGCACAAGGTCTTTGCTGCCTTCTCTCTCATGTGCCATATAAATGTGGAATCAAAACTGTCTGAATTTTGCCTTTGAATTGTCCCATCTTGCATGGCTGGTTACCGGCCTGGGACATCTGCAGACCTGCCTGCCAGGAGGAACAAGGATGTGCCAACATCCTGGTCCTGGAACCGCAAATTCAGAATGGAGCAAGCAGCAAAAAGAGTGACAAGATGAGCCGTCATGGGAAATGAAGGGAAAACTGTGAAAATGGTTATAATAAATAATAAGAAGTGTAGCATGGGCCAAAGGAATAATAGATCAGCAGTGGGAAGACTCTAAAAGCTGCTGAGAGTTATTGATAGACATTGTGTAAGGAAAAGAACATAAAAAAAGAAACCCCTGACAGTTTTGCCTTCATGTTCACAAAGGCGGGTGGCAGGGCAGATGCCAAAGTGAAAGATAAATATCCTTTTGCATAAAGAAGAAATATTGAAGGAAACTGGGCAGAGGTGATGGAGAAATTAAGAGTGCTAAAAGACCCTGAAAGCATGTGGTCCATGTCAAACCCCCTTCAGGATTTTGAGCCAAGTCAGCAAAACGTGTGAAAAATCTTTTGAGGGAAATGAGAACCTCTTTGAAGACCAGTAATGGAGAAATCCTACAAGTGTCAAGTCCAAGGAAGCTTTCCAGAAAGGAAAGGTGGTGGTTCAGAAGAAGGTGCCTTGTATGGCCAGGAGGCCAAAGTGTATTTTAATCTGGGCTTGCACTGGAGAAATAGTTAAGAGAAGTTATGAATTTAATTAAGGAAAACCATCAAGGATTTAAAAAAATTGGGATCCATGCCAATAAAGGGAGAACAAAACTGACAGCAGCTTTCTGAGGAATTAATGCAAATCACAGGCCAGGGAAAAGCCAAAAGATATAACTTCTGCTGTGGCAGGAAAGGTTGGATATAACACAGTGGGGAAGTGTATCCTGGAGTAAAAGTGATGAGTGAGGGACGTGGAAGTGGCTGATGGGTTCTTGCCACTTAGTTACTCGTGAGGATGCACTGGCTTGTGCTCGGAGAAAGTGTGATGCCAGAGAACTTCAGGAAAAAGTGATTATTGAGGTGAATTTAACTGAGGGAAGCACAGGGACAAGAGGAAGGGAACGAACCCAACCAGGTTTGAGGGCACCTGGCTTGGGTGGGGAAGCAGCGAGCAAGAGTTCAACCCAAACATCGCTCGGCCAAGCTTCTGTGTTTCTGCAACAAGTTTTTTTTCAATGAGAGATTTCTTACATATGCACACCCTTAACAAAATAAAACACCAAGCATTGTCAGAGTAGGTAAGTGCACGTTGAAAAGCCACCACCAGATGTGGCACGTTGGACTTTCCAATGTGGGGAGGAGGGCGGGAAGATGGCGGGAAAGCGGAGAGTCTGTGGGGAAGGCGGGAAGGGAACGGGTCTGTGGGAAGGTGAAGCGTCTGTGGGGAAGGAGGGAAGATGTTGGGCCTCTGGGAAAAGTGGAGGGTCTGTGGGGAAAGCAGGAACGTGGAGGAGAGAAAGTGGAGAGTCGGTGGGAAAGGTGGGAAGGGGACAGGTGTGTGTGGAAGGTGGAGGGTCTGTGGGGAAGGCGGGAAAGCAGAGGGTCTGTGGGGAAGGCGATGGGTCTGTGGGGAAGGCGGGAAAGTGGAGGGTCTGTGGGGACGACGGGAAAGTGGAGGGTCCGTGGGGAAGGCAGGAAGGTGGAGGGTCTGTGCAGATGGCAATGGGTCTGTGGGGAAGGCGGGAAAGTGGAGGGGCTGTGGGGACGACGGGAAAGTGAAGGGTCTGAGGGGAAGGCGATGGGTCTGTGGGGAAGGTGAGGGTTCTGTGGGGAAGACGATGGGGCTGTGAGGAAGGTGAGGAAGCGGAGGGTCCGTGGGGAAGGCGGGAAGGTGAAGGGTCTGTGGGGATGGCGATGAATCTGTGGGGAAGGCGGGAAAGTGGAGCGTCTGTGGGGGAGGGCGGGGGGTCTGTGGGGATGGCGGTGGGCCTGTGGGGATGGCGATGCGTCTGTGGAAAAGGCGATGGGTCTGTGAGGAAGGTGAGAAAGCAGAGGGTCTGAGGGGATGGTGATGGGTCTGTGGGGAAGGTGATGGTTCTGTGGGGAAGGTGAGAAAGTGGAGTCTGTGGGGAAGGCAGGAAAGCGGAGGGTCTGTGGGGAAGGCGATGGGTCTGTGGGGAAGGGGAGAAAGCGGAGGGTCTGTGGGGAAGGCGATGGGTCTGTGGGGAAGGGGAGAAAGCGGAGGGTCTGTGGGGAAGGCGATGGGTCTGTGGGGAAGGGGAGAAAGCGGAGGGTCTGTGGGGAAGGCGATGGGTCTGTGGGGAAGGGGAGAAAGCGGAGGGTCTGTGGGGAAAGCAATGAGTCTGTGGGGAAGGTGGGAAAGTGGAGGGTCTGTGGGGAAGGCGGGAAAGTGGAGAGTCTGTGGGGATGGTGATGCGTCTGTGGGGAAGGCGGTGGGTCTGTGAGGAAGGGGAGAAAGCAGAGGGTCTGTGGGGAAAGCGATGAGTCTGTGGGGAAGGCGGGAAAGTGGAGGGTCTGTGGAGACGGAGGGGAAGGTGACGGGTCCCCGAGCACATCCCCTCAGCCGAGCACCCTCCATCCCCGGCTGAGCCGAAGTGGCCGCCGCCCGCCACTAGAGGCTGCTGCACACCTCATTAAATAAACACCAACAGCAATTAACGCACCGGATCCCGGACGGGAAGGCCAAGGCCTCCCGCTCCCCACAGGCGACAAGATACGGGACATCACCAGGGCCTGATCCCCGCAATGAGTTTGCGATGTACAGCGGGAGCTCTGCTTAGCAATCTCCCCGTGGCTTTGCCAGGCAGAGTCCTGCAAAAAACGCATCTCCACAGGTGCCTCTTGCCCACTCACGGAGAGGTCTGCAGAGGTTTTATTTGTGAGGTGGGTTCCTTTGTCTGGCAGGAACAGCCACGTGTGATGTTGGTCAGGCAGCACCCCAGAAATTCATTCCCTTTTGGAAAAAAACCCAACAAACAGCCCGGGGGTGAGACACATGGGTAGCAGCGGCTCGGGTGCTGCATTCACGGTGCCAGGCTCAACACCATCCGTGCTGGATGTTCCTGTAACTTGCACCAAAAATGCAGTGGTTGTTATTAATCTCGGTGCTGCCGCTCTCACAAAACAATGCACAACTTCATCCAAGCGTGCTGCTGTCGTTCTCTGCCTGGTACCTCAGGCTGCTGCCAGGGAAGGTGCTGTAGGCTCTGCATCTACAGTAAGTAAATATCAGCATTTTCACCAGCCACCTTCCCCATCTCCCCAAAGCTCAGGCTCTATTTCTGTTACCCCCAACGCCTTCTTTCACCACCAACTTCATCTTATTAGTTTGCAAAATTATACCCTTGCTGTAAACCTGGAATTCTGAACTGAGGAGAGCCCCTAGCAGCAACACTCATATTTTCATTTTGTATTTTTCACCAGTGATGTTGGTCCAGGGTCAGTTTTATTATTACTACTATTTTTTTTTAAACACTGCTCTGGAAGGATAGCAGCTGGAAAGCCCTATCTATTTCCTGGAAAAGCCAGTCTCTGTCAGTATCTGTCATGCCGTGTACACTATGATTTAAAAACAGCTACAGCAATGCACAGACCAGGCTAGAGAAGGGATTTCTCTCACTCTAATTCCCATATTCAGTGGCCCACTGTATTTCTTGTTTAGTCCCTGTGCATGGGAAGGCTAAACAAGAAATAAACATCAAAGAAGTGATGGTATCCTCTTTTTGCAGCCTAGGTTTTTTTTGGAGTGGTCCTCAGCAGGGCCAGGTGTTGGACTTGGAGATGCTTGTGGGTCCTTTCCAAGTCAGGATATTGTGGAATATTCCCCTTGTCTTCCTTTTCTCTTGTCTGGAAAACCCTCCTGTAGCATTTACTGATTTTATAGCTTTTTATGGGACAGGCAACTCTGGCATTTCATTGCTGCTCCATAATCAATGTTAATTCTCCTTTTATGATTTAAAAAATCTACAAGCTCTACTCTTCCAAACTCTGTAAAATGCCATTAGTGTGTGTTGGGATGATCCTGTTTTGTTTACAGATCCCTTGCTATTGTATGTCTCTGTGTTTTGATGGTACAGTTACCAGAAAATGGATTTAAAAGTAAACAAATACATTGCTTTGTTTATTTGTTTTTAATGAAAGCTGTTTTGCAATTAGCTCTTTATTTGATCAAAGATTGCCTCTCTGTTAATTGTGTGGTTTTGCCCAGTCTATGATTCTTTCTCTGAGATAACTGGGTCAAGTTTTGTTTGTGTTCTGACCCACATAAACTTCATGGTAAACCACACTTTCCTAAGACCAGAGCAGCACATGGAGATGTGCCTGTAAATTAAATTAAAAGCACAACTGTTGTATAGAGTTATTTGATGTCAGCATGTCTCACATTTTCAAGAGAGTTTTCATCTCCTGCTCTAGCTGCCATTCCTCTTTGGGTTACGTGCTGGATGAACTTTGGTAGGGGCAAGGTGCTGCCCACAAATTGTGTGTGCTGCTTGTTGATATCCCTAACAATGTGTGTGTGCTGGAGAATCTCTGCTTTGGGCTGTCTCAGTTTGGAAACTCTTACAGCCATTCTTTAAATGTTGTTCCATCTTGTTTTGCAGCGCTGTGCCAGGCTTCAGACAGTTCCTCTTCCAGCCTTCTCCATGTTCATTTCCATTGTGGGCTCCTTCCTCCCCACACAGCTTTGAAAAGGTGAGAACAACTCCTGAGGCATGGCTGATCCCAGCTTCACCCCAAACTCTCATCACTACCAGAGGTCATTACGGGCCTTACACTTGATGTTCTCCCTGTGGCCCTAGTGTGGCCATAGTTACCAGGGTCACTGTCCAGTGCTGTCTTAGGGACCATCATTTAGAATTTAGAATTAGAATTTACAATTCGATTTAGACAATTTAGAATGAGTCTTTCCCAGCAGCTCTGTAGATAGGAGTCACAGTCTGGCAATCTCTGCCAGGAAAGCTCGGCTCTCTGTTGGGATGGACAGAGCCACAGACAAACTGGTGCAGAGGTTTGAAGAGCTGTGCTAGGCAGAGATGAATCTGGCCCTGAGCATCTCTCTAGGATGTTCCTTCAGCAATTCCTGGCAGGGTTTGTCCCCAGTCCTTCATGCAGAGCCTTTTCCGGGTCCCTCTCCACGCTCTGCGGCGGCGCAGCCGGGGCGTTTTGCAGAGACAATGTCTGGTTTGCATCCCTGCCTCTTAGCAGACAGCCCCTAGGATGCCTCTTTGGCTTGTGTTTCGTATTGTTCCGTGTGAATTACAGGATGTGATGATGGAGATCTGCTGCCTGGGATCTGACATGAATTGTTTGCTTCCTCGGGAAGCCTCACGCTCGTCCGTCGCCTTCCCCTTTGCACACACATCCCCGTGCGTGCGCTCACACAGACACACGGGGCTGCGCCGTGCGGCAAATTGCTTATACACATGTAAGCAAATATCTTCTCAAATCATCTCTTATCGCCAAGTGGGGTGTGGTGCTTGTTGTTCAAGGGGTTGAGGTTGCCTTTCAATCTGCCAGGGCCAGCCTGACACCAAAAATAAACAGCATAAGCCTGGAACGGTTGTCACAAGGGGCAGAGAGAACTTGTCAGGCAGGAGTGTGTGAGCCGGCAAGATGATAATGTGGCATGACACTTCTGAAATGAGACACCGGTTGCCATGGTGAGGAGTCAGGAGGGACTATCTCTCCAGAGGCTGAAATAAAACATGCTTTAAATGATGTTTGATTAGAATTTAGATCATGTAACTGAGTGGCTGGACCCTTTTTTTTTTTTTTCCCCTTCCTTTTTTCCCCCCTCCCTTTACTTGTTGTCGTCGTCTGTGGCTGCTGGCAGAGTTCACTTTGGGAAGAAAGGGCTCGGGGTCCAGAGCAGCCCCAGCTGTAACCCCCCTGGCTCCACCACTTCCAGCGTGCTGAGAGGTTACTTAGTTCCATGCCCAGTCAATTATGCTCCTTGCTAACTCTGCTTGCATTTTCCACTTGAGTCCATCATAGTTTAAACCAGTTAAAAATGATTCCCTCTGTTCTGAAAAACAGTTAATCAATAACACCCTGAGAATATTTCTTGCCTTCATTTTCTTTCCCTGACCAGTCTACTCAGGGTATCCGTCACCTTGTTAATATATATTAAAAATGCAGCCCATGAAGGATTATACACAATATCCTTCTTGGACTTTTCATATTAAAGGTGGATGTGAATGTCTCTATGTGTGACAGTCTGAGTGGTAAAAGGAACCTGAAGCACAGGGGACTGAGAGTAATGAAAAACAATTGTCCTTGTGGTCTTGTAAATGGAATAGGATGTTTAAAAGTAATTTTGGCTTTTTTTGCAGTTTGAATGCAGCACAAAACCAAATTTTTCATGTCTCTCCCAGCAGAAACTGACAATGAAAGAGCTGGTTCTGGGGTACAGAGCTTTCTTACTCTCTGGTGCTTTTGGTTTATCACAATCTTGGAGCCAGTATCCAATGTCTGGATAAATCTGCTGGAAAACAATAGACAGCCAATTCCAGTGCCTGGATGAGGGCAAAAACACCCATCAAAGAAGGACAAATGCACCAAGTTCTGCTAATTCCGAGATCACCTGAAGGCAAGTTTAGCTCGTGCTGGTGCACACACAACACCAAGGCTTAGCCAGGTGTCTTCTGCAATCAGTTGTGAGTGGATGTTAAAATGCAGGGGACATTTTTTGTGTGGGTGCTGGAGTGAGCTGAGTTTGATGAGTCATTGTTGAGTGCAAGTTGGAGAAGCCAATGCAGAGCAGACGTTACTGGCAATTTTTGACTGAAAGGCAGGAAGTCAATCCTGGAGACTCCACTACAGCCTACAGGGCGTGGAGACACTTGGTACAGCAGTGAAATTGCTAATGCCAATGAGCACATTGATACACACACATTCCAATTGAGCCTCCTCTTTACCAGCACGTTCCAATTGTGCCCATTTGCTCTGGTGTTGAAACAGTTACACCAGGCCACTGAACATGTGATTACATTTCTCTCACCTATTAAAATCCCTATACAAGCCCATGCTGATTAGAGATCCTATTGTGTGTATTTAGGGGGAAAAAAAGGCTCTGTAGTGGCTACGCATGAGACAGAGTGTGTTCTAGGAGCCAGAGGATGCCCTGTAATTTATGAGAGACAAAGAGGTACATTAGATATTGTTAGAATACATAATAATCCCCTGGCAATAATTTATTTGGCTTGCAAGGTTAGGATCTCCATAATTCTTGGTTGCACTCTAATGAAGACTGCTGATGCTGATTATATATTTTTGTGTATATTAGAGGTACCTGTGAATATATGGATACTGTTCTTGCCTCTTGCTACCTCACTACTCACAGAGCTGCCAGTGGGACTATATTGTGTGGTCCATTTGTCTAAACAGTCCAGGCGAGTGCATCAGCTGTATTGGCTTCTTGTCAGTGGTTCTCTGTAACTTTGGGCCATAAAATGATCCTCTGCAGATTTCACCTGCTTTTCTCACACTGTTAGGTCACCCCTGGCTCCAGGGTGACACAAACATCATCAGGGATTTCAACAGGACGTGCTGTCCCTTTGCAAGCACAGACAAACCGGGCTGATGTTCCCCTGGGAATCTTAAACTCAGAACTCAAACCTGATTAATTTGTTGGTGGGATGGTGTGAGGTGCTCTTGACTGAGAGAACGAGTGGAAGAAATGGAAAATTCAAAACTTTCCTTCCCCCCAGAACCCAGTGACTTTTCATAAAAATTTTGCTCTGAAATCAGTTTATGATTCCACCTGTAAGGTTATTTCCAAGTGATTTATTACCATCTGACAGTCCACTCTGGGATTTTTGGTGACACTACACAGGTCTTTTGAGCTTTATGTTCAAATTTAATGGTGGTCACTGCAGCCAGATGGATGAAAAATACCCATTTCTTCACCACGGCTTCTTGTACTGGCCTCAGGGATTAGAAAAGTAGGTCTTTTATTTAGTTACACTGTCAGCAGCAATTTGTATGTGAGTTCAATTGCTTGGTTTGAAGTTCAAATATTCCAGTCTGAATACAGCTGTGTGGGCTCATAAAGCATCCTGAAATCTGCTCTGCCCCTGCCCCACATCTGCACAGGGAGTTGTGGTGGTCACTGCTGGGTGTAAACACAGAGGATGAGATGGAAGGAGAGCCAGGGAAGAAAAGAAATCCATTTTGGTGGAACAACAGGGAGAACTGGGAATGCATGGGTGAGAACCTTGCTGAGGGCAGCACAGACCTTCCACGTTTGGGTGTGTTCTGTTCACATCCTCCTTAAGAACCATGGTAAGGAAGGGGTTAAAACTGTTTAACTATCGGGCCTTTTTGTGCATGTTAATTAGGCATTGCTCTATTTTATCACTGTAGTGCACTTTGTACAGCAGTTTTAAAAACGCTCTGAGTAATGTTTGCTATGCTTCCTGCAGCCTAATCTGCCAAATTATTTAGGTTATCCATGCCATGGAATTGACTTAACACTGGCATAGAAATTAGCCCTGAAGTGCTGGGAGATCCCAGAGCTGCTGATTAGGGGTGTCTGATAAGAGCACAGGCCTATAGTGATTTAACACAATGTTTTCGTGTAATGGGTCTTCTGGTTTTGAAGGCAGTCAGCATTTTGATCATGGAGATGCATATTTGGTCCTCAGCACCAGAGAAGAGCCATTGGAAAAGCCACTCTGGGCAGGCTGTGCTTTGCAAGGCTCCAATATTAACCAGCAGATCCTTGTAGCAGAGCTGTGTCTGTGGCCTGGAGTCAGGCAAGGTCACTCGCCACGGTTGTGGCAGTAAAAGACCTAAAACTTCGTTTTTTCCCCTTTATTTCCCCTTTCTGTGGCTTCTCTGCAGTTGGGTGAGGTTTGTCTGTTCAAACCACCTCTAATCTCTACCTCCTGTTTCAGGGCAATATTCCACTCCATTAATTCCAGCTTTCTTTTTGTAGTGAATCTGCAGCAAACGTTGGTAGTGTGTCTCTTTGAGAGCCTGAATTTTACATATGGCTGGCTGGAATTTACCCTTCCTGCTGAAGCTCAATGCATCTAGTCAACTTCTGTGGTACAGGGTTCCACTGGATAATTAGGAATGAGCAGAGGTGATCTGGAAATTATTATACACCTTCTTGAAGGACTTTCTGTGGAAGGACATTTTTTTTTTCTTGAACAGAGAAACATTAAATTCTACAAGATTCTTCCACAGGGAATTTTCCAAGTTTAATTTTTCAACACTCTTGTCTTCCTTTCCTTTGGCCAAAGCACATACCATAACATTTGCATGTGTTGTTGCAGCACACAGCTCTTCTGATCCCACATCAGGTGTCAAATCTTTAATATGATTTCCTACATGTTTGACTAATCAATGCAGAACATCATCATGAAAGATAATTTTACCCTCTGGCACTTCAGGGACAGGATAATGAGGCCTGGTGTTTTCCATTTTTTATTCTTCCACAAGAATCTACATTTTTTAGTCCCAGCTAATTGATTTAAGTTCATGGAGGAAGGTTTTTTTCCCTTTTGCTTCCAGTATCTTGGATATTAATGGATTCTAGTGAGCTAGCAGAGCTGTGTGATCAGTGTGTTTAGAGATTCAATATACTGCCATTCTGACCTTTCAGAAGCCAAGGGAAAAACACCAGGCCCAGCATGTTGATCCCACATGAACACTGAAATCTCAGGCAGCTTGGAGCTGCTTGAGCTGCCTGGAGAGAGGGAGGTTTGCACTCAAATCCTTTGCCAAACAGGAGGGAAGTTTCTCTCACAATGCAGTGAGAAGTGGGATATTTAAGGCAGAGGTGGAAGGCAGAGGGGTGGAAACAGAGACTTTCAGAAGAGCTGGGGCACCCGGGCATTGCTCTGGAGAGCCTGGGCAGGGAGCATGGCATGGCAGGGTGAGGGATAACCATGGAGCTGCTGCTCCCCTGGCTCCAGCAGGGAGTTATTGTCCCCTTGCTTTCAGCAGGCTGTGAAGCCTTTTTGACAAAAAGCTGGTCAGGCTCTGCACTGATTGTCTGTGGAGCTGAAGGAATGGGACAAAGCCCTCTCCAGCACGAGCAAAAATATTCCTTAGTCTAAATATCCTTCCCAGAGACAATGGCAGCTGTTTTGTTTACTGATATGACTGATCAAACATTTCCCAGCCACTGATATTGTCCCTGTTGGCCATGGATCCATTAAATCCACTGGATGAGACTCAAAAAGGAGTATATGCCTGCTGCACCATGTACCTGAGGCTCTAAAAAGTGTGAGCTAGACGTGTTTTTATGAATAATCCGTATATTTCTTCAGTATTTTACTACCATTAACTAGAGTTATTCTTGTATTATTATTTTTTTTTTAGGGATGGCAGCATCTTATGACAGATTTGTTTAGGGTTAGCCCTATACATAAATTAAGTGGCAGATAAAATTTAATTTTTCTTATAAGAAAAGCCTATAGCTCCTTAAATTGCTCATTTAACATCACTGAAAAGTAATACTCCACTTTAGAATGGACATCGTATTAACTTTAAAAGGCCTATTTAAAGTGACGGTTGTCAGTGAGTGAAAGCCAGATATGGTAATTTCGAGTTACAAATCAGAGTGAGGAAACTGGAGAATGGACAACCTTGTTAACACAAGCGCAACGGAGGAAGCACCGGGGTCACAGTGCCAGCACGGAGAGGAATAAAGACACAGCACCAAAAATATGTCCTATAATTAGGGCAGCTGTAAGAGTCAAGGTTGAAGATTCTTCACCATGACATGTCTGATATAGAAAAAGTGATAGCCAAGAGTAATCACTTACAGGCACTGAGCCTTAAAGGAGCAGCACTGCGCTACCCTGGCTGGGGCAGGCCTGGAAGACAAAGAACGGGGGGCACGGGGTGACTCTGAGCAGTGGGAGTGGGGAAGGGAGTAGGGAGGAGCTGGAAATTTCAGGGGTCAACACTCAAAGGAACCAAAAATAGGTTTCTGATCATGGTGTGGAACAGTGGTGACTCAGAGAGCGGGGTGGGTTATGTTGTGTTGGGGAGGGTATTCTGGGTTCAGATCCGAGCACATGGGCACAAAATTACCTCTGGGGGGACACTGGGGGAGGAAGGTGACAGGAGGAGCCTGGAACAGTGTGTTTGTAAATGGATGGACTGAGGTGCGCTGGGCAGTGGGAGAGCAGAGCTGGGGAACGCACACCTTGGTGGGCACACCACCACAGTCACTCAGGAGGCACAGAAAGGAGCCAGACCCCGAGCAGGCAGGGGCACACATACCCTTGCATGGGCAGCAGAACATGGGCTGCAGGGATGCTTCCTCCACCTCGGCCTTCCCCAGGGCTGGTACTGATGGAGGGGCACAGAACATGGGGGTCTGGCCCAGACTCTCCAGGTCAGCCTGCCCCTTCCTTTGGGTAGGCAGTAAAACACGAGCCAGCATGTGGCACATTCCACGCTTCCTGTGGGAATCTTCATGGACACAGGGCTCAGACACTGGAGAGGGGCAGGGAGCTTCCTCAGCCTCCTGAGGGAAGCTGGTGTGACCTGACCTGTGGGGGTTTGGGGAATGCTCTCTTGTCCTGGCTGCAATGCTCAGAGGAACATCCCTGACAGCTGGGTCAGAGTGGAGCAGGGGACAAGGACACATTTCCATTAGTGAAGAATATCTCTGCATTCCGGTTTTCAGGGGATCCCTTGGGATCTGTGGAAACCTTTCAGGCTTTCTGTCTCATCCATGACCCCCTTTGGCAATAGTTGTGTTAAAAACCCCAGGAGGCTGTCACAGGAGAAGCCTTCTGCTGCCTTCTGCTATATTTCCTCGGGGAACGATCCAGCCCAGGCAGTTAATGTGGAGTGACATGGGCACATGCTTTTCCTCCTCAGTCCCCACCTCCTCCATGGGATCCACTTGAAAGGATAAAGGAGATTCCAGCTGAACTGAGTCCCTTGTCCCCAAACACTCTGTACATTAAAGGGTGTTCCACGAGGACAGCTGTAATGTAACATAACCCCCCTCCAGCTGAGCTGCCCTGTCCTTCATCGGGGAGCTGGAGCAGACCCTGGGGGTCTCTGGGAGCCGGGCAGGGCTCACTCTCCAGCCCCACATTTGTGAATAACCCACACCACCTCCCGGGACAAGCCCGTTCCTCACCTAGCCTGGGTCCTTCCTCACAGTATTTAAAGGCTGGTAAGTAACAACGATGAGCCCTTAAGAGAAGGACTCTTTGACCTTGCTTTAGGCTACTGCCTCCCACTGCTCTCCCAGATCTGGTTACCTGATAGCCACTTTTCCCTGCCAGCTCCTAGAGCCAACCCTTTCTTCAAGGGCAGGAGGATCAGCCTGCCCCTGTGGACATCTCCAGCATCCATCCTTTTATTTGCAGCAGTGCTCACCACGGGGTTCAGAGGCTGCAGGGAAGAAGAGCATTTCCTCCACACAAAAAATCCTGGCAACAGAGTCACTGTGGTACCAGACACAGTTTCCTGGTGGATCAAATGCCAGGAGTCCTTCAGCCCCTTTGTCAGCCAGTTTATTTTGCCTTTGTCTTTGTCAACCTGTATTTGGGGATGTTAATTCGATTTTCCATCGAGAGGCGCGGATATCTATATTATTTTCCTAAAACTCCAGAGAATATTATAAATTTCTTTTTATTGCTTCCAGCCATGTTATTTAAAGTAATTAACCTTAATTTATAAATTTTTATATCAAACTGCCTTTTAACTTTTAGAACTGGCAGGAGAAGTCCATTTCCCAGGGCTCCTAATAGTTCTCCATTTAATCAAAATTCATCCATCAGATTCCAGTGTTAAATCATCTTTTAATTGGGAGTTACATTCTGGTTAATAGTTTTATAATTCGCCGCCTCTAATAGTTTTTACCACAGGGATCTACTCCATTTTTTCTCACTCTATTATTCCTGGTGTTCAGCAGGGACATTTTAAAAACGTTCACTTCCCCTGCCTGTTCTTTGTGATCTCATTAATTCTTGATAGCAAGTTCCCGTTCTCCTCATTACTGGAGCATAACTACCTTTATCACTAGGTGAAACCTTACTCATTTCTACAAGTGCTCTCCAATTTTATTTTTTTTTGTCCTCTTAAATAAAATAACAATCTGCAATTTATTTCAGAAAATAATAATCTGTGTACTGCCTATGGTCACGGTGCTTGACACTGCAGAGATCTCAGAGTGGAGATTTTTGGGGCAAGAACTTGCTCTAACTTTGTGTTTGCAGTGTTTCTCCCAGCAGGGCCCTGACAGTAGCTGGGTTTTCTAGGAGATAATTTAAAAAAAAAAAAATAATAAAAAAAAAAAATATATATAAACTACTGATACTAATGGCATGAGAAAGCCAAGGAACTGATTGACAGGAATGGCAGATCTTTTTGGAGGGGATCATTCCACGTGACCCACACGCCTTTTGCCTGCTCTCATGTTCTCCTGCAAGCGAGGAGCAGGATTGGGGCTTGGCACCTCCACACCAGCTGCTGCTTTTGCTCCAGGTAAACTCCACAGTGGAATTGTCAGCCAGGACCTTGCTGGTGCAGCTCTGAGCAGTCAGGGCAGTGTTACATTAGCTTGGGATCCTCCCCAAACCATACAAACAGCCCAGGGAGAAGTAAATAACCTTGTATATGAGGCAGTAAAGCCAAGCTTGTTGTTTTTTTAAAAAATGCCTAGAATTAGTGTAAAATTAAATTTGAAACCTTAATCCTCCAAGGGCTGATTCTCAATTTGCAGATCCACAAAACCTCTGCAAATTACCCCACCAATCCTACTGACAGTCTTATAGGAATATGTTATATTGACTACCCAAAGTCAGGCTCTGCAAAGGAGAGCACATTGTAAAGTGCCATTGGAGAGAGTGAGGAAAAACAATCTCCAAAGGTTTATATCTTAGTCCCTTGAACAGTCCCGTAGAATCATTTCATATATAACTTTCTATAAGAAAAATAGGATGGACAAGTGTAAACAGAATTATTATACCATTACAGTGGTCCTTGCAATAACTATAACACTGTCCACTGTAATTTTTATGTCTCCATAAACTACCAGCACTGCAGGATTCCTTTAGCCCTTCTCTCGCCCCACGTGGCAATGTAATAACTTTTCCTAGTTAACGTATGCATCAGTGCAGTAATTTGATATGACAATGATTACAAAATACTCCAGCAGTTTTAATTGACTAGTGTTGAGATCATATCACCAGCAACAGACAAGATCTTATCTCGTGTATGACTTCCATCCCGCCTGACTGGGACAATATTTATGTTAATAAGGATCGCAGGCATTAGCCAAGTATTAAGTCCTCAGCTGTGCTAACTACGTTTAGATGCAAACAATAATTTCACAGACTGCTGGACACCCTTTCCTATGTCTGTAGTGGTCGTAAATAAATAAATATTTGGGGGTTTGCACAGTACAAAATCTATCGAAGGAGTTTTTCTGCCTGGAACCCAGATTTCAGGATTCCTTGGGAGAAATAGGACTGTAATTCAGCAGTTAAAAAGTCACCAAAGCTTGATACTGTATCTGAAGAAATTACCATAAAAATCCGAGGCAGTATTGTGCCTCCTGTATGCAGAGCAGGCAGACTATTACCTCCTCCTTTGTTGCTGCTGCAAACATTTACTTGGAGAGACCTTATTGTCAATGAGTTTTTGACAGAGGTCAAAGTATTTCTGAGTGAAACTGAAAGAGGTCTGGGACTTATATCAGACAGCTGACAGCATCAACAATAGTGTGTTTACTCATCCTGCATGCTGGAAAAATTAATTAAAAGTGTTTGTGAGATGTTCTGAGCTGGCAGAAGCCTCGTACGCTTTTGGTAATGAGAATGCTGCTCTTGTCTGTGGGTGGAGGAAGCCTTGTGGAGGGGCTGGAGCACAAGGAGGAGGGCTGAAGGAGCTGTGGCTGTTCAGCCCGGAGAAAAGGAGGTTTTAGGAGCTCCTTACAGCTCTTTGCAGCTTCCTGAAAGGAGGTTGTGCTGAGGGGGCTCGGTCTCTCCTCCCAGAGAGGAGACAGGATGACAGGAAATGGCCTGAACTTGCACCAGAAAGGCTGGGATTGGATATCAGGAGAAAGATTTTCATGGAAAGGATTGTAGCAGAGTGCCCATGGAAGTTTTCAAAAAACGTGTGGATGTGTCTGGGTTTTTCTGTTGATCAATGCCAGCTAACTGAAGCACATCACAGACTCATCCCCTAAATTCAGATAAACTCAGATAAATCCCAGCAGTGATGCAAATTACAGATTGGTTGGACATTAAAACCAGTGCCTTTGGTTTTGTGAATAGATATACACACACAGTTTTAGTATTTGGCCACTTAAAATATTCATCAAGTATTTTCATTCTGTTGCTCTTCACGAATGCATTTTAAAATGCATTTCTCTTGAATCAGCCCAGTCTCCTCTTCCATGAATCCTTATGTCTGTCCTATGGGCATCTGTATCCCTGCCCTAATGTTCCAATGTACAAGAACCGAGCTGCTCATAACCTAATCATACAAAACCAGATGATTCATTACTGAACTGGATGAAAGAAGGCATTAAATATTGGCATAAAGGAGAAAAGATAAACTGGTACCAGAAGGTTCATCTCCATCAGCTAAAGTGTTTGGGGACACCACGGAAATAAACCCAGGGTTATAAACATTGCCCTGGATTAGGAACCTGGAAGGAAATCCTAATCCAGGAGAATGAACTTCTGTGCCCTGTTTTGGACAGGGGTCTGCCTGTGTGTGTCCCACAGAGGGGTCAGGGCTGATCACTGCTGGAGCATCTGGGTCAGTTGTGAAGGATCTGGGCTCAGTGTTACACTGTTGGTAACTGTGGGCATTCACAGCCGTGGAATAACTCAGGAATTACTGAAAGCTGCTAAAAAAAAAGCAACTTGTGGGCTATTTTGGGCTGCAGTGTGGATGTCAGGGATCTTTGTCTGTTGGCATTTCCTATCAAGTAGGAAGATTAAGGACTTGTTTTTGTTTTTAAGGCAAATGGCAGCTGAATTCAGTGGACTCCAGGAGCTTGGACTTGAGGAGAGGATCAGGTCTTGTAAAACTCTTGACTAAAGAAGAAAAAGAGGGAAGCAGCCCTACAGAGAAGAACTGCACTGCTGTAGGACTTCAGTGATTCGGCAGGTGATAAACACAGCACTGTTCACCACTCTGGTCTCAGATACGAACTAGGGCACAACACCAGGCCACTACAACTTGTTCTTTGATGCACCAGCCCAAACCCTGGGGATGGGCCTTTGAGGAGAGGCCAGGGGCTGGGTGGGCAGCAGGGAGGGGCCAGGCAAACCTGTTCACACTCACTGCCGTGGGGCCCCCAGTAGTGGGTGGTTACCCAGGAAATAAAAGAGGAGGTGAGGGGCCCAGCCCTTCCTCTCCAGCAGAGTGAGTGGTGCTTGTGCCAGGCTGCTGCAGTATGACCTGCTTGGTGTGTGCTTTGGAAAGCTGCTGCCTTGGCTCCCAGGCTTGGATGTGAGGTTCCCACATGTGGTTCATCTCGCAGGAAAGGTAAGACATTCCTGCTTTCTTCTCTGGAGGTGGGCGAGGACGTGGCTGCAGCAGCGTGGTGTTCCTGCGTTCGGAGCAGGCTGTGTTTGGCTTCTTGTGTTTCTGCCTGGTAAAACGTGAAGGGCCTTTATGGCTGTGATGGTTTGTTTCTCCTTCTCTGGCCTCTGGAAATGTGCCTGGATGTGTGGGGCTGGCAGCCCTCTGCAGCAGAGTGGTCTCTGTGTCTGGGCCAGCTCTAGGGCAGGGAGCCAGAGTCTCCTCTGGAGAAGAGGAACAAGGTGGAGTTTCCAGGTGGAAAGCCTCTGAGTTCAAAATAAATCCGTGGAACAAGATTTTATTCCCTTTTATCACTCAGGTGGTTTCTGAGCAGTGCTTCCCTGGAGCCCGTGTCTCAGAGCCCGTGAAATAACAGTCCCTCAGGCACAAATGAGCTGTCCCTGGAGAGCCAGGGAATCGGGCACTTGGGAAAACTGTGCTGAGCATCCTCCCTCCCTGCCGATGGCGTGTTCAGCTACGTGCTGTGATGTAAGGCAGCCCTAAATTACAAGCAAACAAACACAGCCCCCTGTCGTTCCTCATCTCTCTGCTGTGTGGGCAGAAGCTCATCTGGTAGCCTGGAACAAAGTGCCTGGGTGGATGGGAGCCAGGGAGGCGGCTCGAACCACTCCTCCCGCGGAGATGCTGCAATTTAGTGAGTCATTAAGAAATAATACGGGGTGTATCGCTCTCTCTTGTTCTCTCCACACACAGTCAAACAGAAAATATGCAACATAATCTCGTGCATTTATTTGGGGTGAGGGATAATGGCCCTCAGAATTAAACACCAGCTGTCTTTAAAGGAAGCAAAACGCTCTGGCCGCCCTCTGTCCCCCGGCTGACTGCTGTACTTTATTCCAAAGAGCGGCAGTGAAGGGGGGAACACTTACAGAACTAATTTAGTTAAAATTTACACTCCTTGATTTTGTGCCTCTTCTTTTTCCCTCTTCTAGTTTTGTAGCTATGATGCAGTATTGATCCAAAGATCTATAGGATCATACCATGGCTCCAGGTGGGTGGCAGAATTGAGGCTAGGCTTCATTTCCATCTGAATGGTGCAGAAAATAATTCCACTTTCCAGCTTTTATTGCTCAGAACATTGCATTTCTCTCATTGCAGTGTATGGGAATTAGCTCTGGAGGAAAGAAATGATTTTTTTTCTTCCTCCCCCCTTGATGTAGAGCGGAGCAGAAGGATTCAGAAAGAAGTAATGTAAGAAAGCAGACAGCAAGCTCATTGCTGTTTGAATTAGGTGCAGTTGGATTGCTCTAACGAAATGGGACTGCTCATCCGGGGTTCAAGTGGTGTTTCTGTACAGGGACGGTCTCCAGACTGCAGATTCCTTGTCTGGCTGGGACACCCCCTGCAGCACTGAGAAATGCAGGAATAGCAGAGCAGGCAGCAGCTCAGCTTTGCTCCAGGTGTTGGTGTGAGGGGATGCACAGAGGAAATCTGGTTCTTTTCTATCCCACCCTGATGCAAAGGCTGAGGAGAGCAGCTGAAATGGTGACCCAGCCTGGACTGGTAGTGTTGCCACTCTTCATTGAGTTTGCTGTGTGAACTCAGTAAATCAGAAGGAATTTCCCTGCCAGGGCCACCTGTTCATCAATGTGGCCACCTTAAACTCATGCCTCTGGTATTGCATCCTGCTAGAAGAGTTACCCACAGTTATTTCCTGCTAGAGGGGGAGGAAGGAGAGGTTCAGTAATGTGCCAAGGAAATACTGCTGTCTGTGCATCCGGGAAAGGAAAGACTGGGGAAAGACTTCCAGAATCCAGTGGCATACCCTAGTAAACACAGCTCAGAAAATGTTAGCAGCACACTATGACTACTTTCAGAAGCACAGGTCATGGGAACTCCTTTTCAGTGCCAGTGTCTCAGGCAGGAGACAAGGGGAAGTAAAAAATAATCTACAAGGGTTTAGGATAATTTGTGAAGGTTCCTGTAACGCTGTAACCAGCAAGATGCTAAATGTTTCTCATACCAGAGAGGTGCTCTCAGGAGAATACCTGTCCTCACGAAGCATTTACTTCTAACACCAAATAGGCGCTGCAGCTGCCTGGTGTCACTTTAGTCATGACACTTTCCGTGACAGCAGTGGGGTTTTGCTGCCCTGCTCACCCAGCTGGTCCCACCCACGAGGCCGTGCCTGGGCAGGTCTCTGAGGGTGCTGATCTCATTAGCACCCTGAGCAGTGCCTGCTTGGCTCAGAGGCTTTGAAATGTGCTCAGGCTCGGGCCACAGGATTTGTGCTTCCTGTCAATGACAAGTGGAGTAAATATTGACAGTGCTCTCACAGACTCCAGTTACTATTGCTCTTGTTAATTCAGGGCAAAATTTATCCTCGTGCCACAGGCCTGTGTTAGTCTGTGCTATTGAAACAACTCGACTGCTTGCTCCCATTTTTTGCTGTGTGGGTAATTTGAGGAATAAGGGAAAGAAAACTAAGGATGTGTTTGATCATCTGTGGAGCTTTTAAACTTTTTTTTTAACCCCATGCTCTTCTTTCTTATTTCTAACTTTGTGTTGGACCACTCATGTACAAACATAGAGAATGCTCTGTTAAAGTTACTTCAAGTTGGGAGAGGGGGAAGATGGAAATACAGAGAGCAAAACAGTAATTTTCCTCCTGAAGCTGGTGAAGTTCTGGGTAATGCCCTGAACATCTATGGCTTCTAAAGAGTCCTAGATTTAAAGGAAAAAAAACCTCTAAAAAACAGACATGGAAAAAACCTGGATTAAACTGTCACTCATTCACAATCTATCCAGGAAACTCATCCATGCCCCTACAGGTAGCTAGTTATCCCATCAGGAATTTCATATTCTTGTCTGAATCCTGGAACACAAATTGCTCCAGCGCTATGGGTCTGCCTTGATTAGGGTCTGCTGACACAGATGTCCCCAGCATGTGTTCCTAAAAAGCCTGCTCAAATAACTGCTTCTTTCCCCAAAGGGATCAAAGGTTGAGATGGTCTTTCCAGAGCTTTAGCCAGGCTGTGCAAAGCATCTGCAAAGTTTAATCCCTTAACCTTTCCTTCCCTCCCTCCCTTGTCTATTTTATTTTTAAGGATGGTATAAATGGAGTTTAAGGGTTTATATTTTTTTTCTTTATAAAAGCAGCTATTACTTGTGAAGAACCCCTGGAAAAGAAAGTGTAGCCTTGCTTTTTAGCCAAGAGACAGCCAGGTTTTGGCTATTCTGTCAGGGATAAAGCCCAGAATGCCTCTGTACACTTGTGCAAATATCTGATGTTGACATCTTTTGCCAGCTGCTGTTGTGGCTTCTTTTTCCTTGATGAACCAAATCCTCTCGTGATGTGGCCTCTGAGCACCATTATAATTAAAAGAATTAAAATTCAATTTGAGCTATTGTCGTTACACAATGCAAAGTTCAACACCACTGAAGGTTGATTTTATTGATTCTGTATTGGGCACTCCATGGAAATCAGTTACCTAGACACAAACATGGTATTGGCCATAGAAGGCACAAATGGTCCAGCTCCTGCCCTTTTCAATCTAATTTTACTGTTAGCAGCACCTTCCACAGTTGAGGCAGCATTTCTACCTTAAAATGTGTTATTTTGAGATTATTTTGGTCCTGGAATTATCTCCAGCCTAAGCAGCAATATAAGATTTGCAGCCTTGGCCAAAAAATATATGCATGAGAGTTAAATGCTACAAAGCTTGTTAAAATTGCAGCTGTCAGTGGCAGCAAGGAACCCTGTTCTTCCTTGAGAGCTCACATGGTTACCTTTTTAACCCCCTGGTCTGCCTCTATCAATTTTCTTTATTTATTTTAAACCCCAGACGCAAAGTTTATCTGAATTTTCCCAAATCTGTTTCATTAAGAAACAACCAACTGTCACCATCAACTGTCTCTCTATTCAACACAATTATTTCCAAGAGACTGGATATTGACTCGAAATCAGCTCTTGTGAGTGTGAGGTGCTTTTAAGCACTGATGAGAATTGCTCCTGCTCTCTGAGACTGCTTCTCTAAGCGGAGCAGCTGCAGCTCCTGCTCGATGCAGTAACGGTTCCCTCCAACACCACAGGGGCTGGGCACTGGGAAGGTTAAAGCTGTTGTGGTAGGGATGTGAAGGAACCTTTCTGGAAAGTAGGGACACGCTTGGACGACAAAACCGTGGAAAAGCTCAATCTTTGGAGCCATCTTTTCCGGTCTTTATATCGGTGTTTTCGGTTTGGATCAGAGGCGTAAACATTGCTTTTCCCTGGAGTGCCTGTTTGCACCAGAGATGTGTTGTGGTGTTGTTAAATGATAATAGTGATTGAGAGGACTCCTGGACAGCTCCCTTGCCTCCACCCCCCTGTCCGTGCACTGGAGCAGGAATCAAGGAGCAGCCTGTAAGACTGAACCCCAACATGAGAGAGACCAGAAGCTGTGGTGTGTGTGTGTGCCTGAGCTTTCTCTCCCAATGTGTCACCTCTGCTGTTACACTGGTTTCCAGCCCGGAGTCTCGCGCATTGTCCAGCGTGTGATGACACCTAAACATCCAGGGTTTGTTTATTTGGGAGAAAATCCGGCTGGGAGCTGCCCAGAGGCAAGGGCTGGATGACAGAGGCGTTGGAATGCTGTAAATCCGGTTCCAGCCTCTGCAGGCTCACCCGGGGATGCGAGTGGGGTCTGCACGGATCCGCACAGCTTACCCGGAGCCAGGAGCTCTCCGGGGCTGAGAAGTGTCGCTGCTGGGATGGCGCTGAGCCAGGGGTGGGGCAGGGACACCCCAGCCTGGGGCTGTTAGCGCCGCGTTCAGCACATCCCGAGCTGCGGCTGCTTCGGGGGAGGAAAAAGCTGTTTGGGAAGGAAAAGTGTTGCTAGTTGTTTTGACAGAAGTCGCAAACTGCCTGGGAAGACCTTGTCTGCACATTCTGTGACTGCTGCTCAGCTTATTGCTACCTCATTAGCAAGAAGTCACCTAATTAGTGAGGCAAGCTGTTAATTATGTGTGTACTGCGTTAGCTTTAAAAATGCTTTGAGATGTTAAATATTTTAGTGATAAAAGAGTTGCCGCTAAATTATTTTCTCTCTGTATAGATTTCTTTCCTCCGTCTGAAGGGAACAAATCATGCACTGCTGTAAGCACCACATTCTGGGGAAAACCAACTGGATTTCTTCTGGTGGAGTTGGCACTAATGAACAGAAATAATTTTTTAAAATAAGATAAAATGGCAAAGACTTGGTAAGGTTAATAAGATAGTGGAACCCCCGTGTGTCCAATCAGTCTTGATAAGAGAACAAAAGCTACATGTTTGCTAAAATAACTTTAAAAACAAATAACATTGACTTTCCACACCTAGTGGAGACCAAATTTTCACTTGCCTGCATGCCTGCTCTCCCGGCATGCTCGGACCTGTCACTGTTCCGGCTCTCCCCAGGACAGTGTGACTTTGATTTTTGACTGCTGGGCAATCTTTTTCATCAGATGGAGCTGGATTGCAAGGTGGAAATTAGGTGTCCCTGCATCTTCCCACTCCTCTAGCTCACACGAAAATTTTGTGTTGAGGACATGGATCCACTTCCTACCAGCCCCGCCGCGTGAGGCTTTGATTAGCAATTATGTCTGAGATATTAAAAAACACAATAGATGTTGCAGGGCTCTGGGTTTTCAATTAGGATTAAGGGAAAGGAAGGGCTGTGGTCACAACTCGACAGTTGTTTGTCCCTGTCAGAATGCGAATTATTGGCACTGCCTTATGATCATGTGTGCCCATGTACCAACACTCTGGTGTGTTAACTGTGTCTCTTTGCATTGATTAGTTAAATTGAGTTTTCATCTTTTTTTTTGGGGGGGGGGGATGGAATAAACTAAGGCAGACAGCACAGAGTGCTTTGTTCTTGATCTCTTCAGCACCGTGTCTTTACCCTTACCCTCTTCTCTGTGTGAACTGGGATAGTAAAACTTTGGATTTAGCTTTAGAGAAGAGTGAAACCACTTCAGCCATTACTGAATAAACTCAGATGGGACCTCTGACCTGCAGGACTAGTCTATCTTCTGGCGGATGCCTTGCAGATGCATTGCAAACGTGCCACAATGGCAGTATCCTGGTGACAGGACTTTAAATAATGCATTTCCCAAAAGGTGCTGGAATTGGGTTCTTGACAAACTTCTTAGGAGCACATTCTGGAGCTGATCTAATCCAGAATACTGAAACACTGCACAGCTGAAGATGTGCACTGCCTTTAGCTGACAAATGACTGAGAATTAGGAATAGAAGCCAACAGCTGGAAGTACAGCAGTCAGGAATGAGACAGAAGTGCAGAGGAATCTCAAATGAGGTGCACAGCTTCTGGGGGTCAGGGCAGGAGACCCATTGGTGCAGCACCTGGCACTGGGAGGGCTCCCAGAGCTCTCAAACAGGCAAGTGTGTGACCTGTTCTTCAGACCCAGATAAAGCACAGTGGGCTGATATCTTTAAAATAAGTGTCCACTCTAATATTTCAAGAGGGCTTTTGGGTAAGGAAAAATAAACAACACTGTGTGCAGTTTGTCTTGGGGTGAAGCTAGAGGCGAAGAAGAAATATTTGGGGCTTCTACCACTGATTGCACTATGGGTTTAAATTCTTATTTGATAGTCGATAAAGACAAATTACACTCAAAAATAGGCTCTGTAGAGGAGTGAGCTGGCAGTTTGCAGAAGGGGGTGTGCGGGATCTTAACGTGCAGTCGCTTGTAAAGGCTCGGGAAAAAAAATTTTCAACTGCACATTATCTGAGTGAGCTTCCATATTTTACCATGACACCGACTCCGAGACTCATTTCCCTGGGTTAAGTAGTGTGGGGTGAAGTATCTGCCTCCGTGCCTCTCCCGATCCATCTGCTGCAGGATCCTGGGCATTTAACCTGGAGCGCCTGCTGATGTATGACCAAATCAGAGAAAAGAGCCCGCGCTGTTTAACCCTCTCCCTTTGTAGCTGCACTTAATGAATGTCACACGGGCCCACTATAGAAATGATGGAACATCCATTCTGGCAGCAGGAACAGAGCCCACCGTGCAATGATATGGTGAAATATGCTGAAAATATTCACAGGAGCCCGGGAACATAAACTCATGATTATTTTTTTCCCTTAAATCTCAATATTTTAGCCAGTTTGCCCCCACCACGTAGTAAAAGTGCAGCTCTAAACAACATCTGCTTTTTTTTTTGAGGGGAAGAGAACTCTATTTTCTTTTTAATGTGGCTGTACCAAAATTGCTAACTTATGCTAACCAACATGTAATTATGTTGTCCATGCAGGCCTTTTTGTCTTTCTGAAAAATGTCTTGTAAATAAGATTGCAGGTCTTAATGACTACACCCAGTAATTCCTGGGTTAAATTCAAAGGTGATAAAAGTAGGGCTATGCCTTTTCTAGCAGAATTCTTCATGTGCAGGTATGCTGTCTGCTGGCCCAGTTATTGTGCCCTCACTCATGGGGAGTCTCAGGTGGATTTTAAGAAAGTTCACTCCTTGCTAAGAAGTTTTTGCTCAACATCTTGGAGGCAGCACAAGTGAGTGAGCTGTGAGTGAACAGGAGTTGGCAGCTGCAAAGCTCCTCTTGCCATGAACTGGAAGAGTTTCATCCTCATTCTTTGCATGCATCTTTTTCCCCTGAACTGTCTTTTTCACCTTTCTTCTGTACCATCTACATTTTTCTTCTTCTCAACTCCATACCTTGCACCAGATCCCTTTCTTTTGGGCTTCATTCAGGGATAGAAAATAGAGTGAAGCTTGCTCATTGTATGACTGTACAAAACCTCCTTCAGCAGCATCAGTTTCCCTAAATCCCCATCATCATTCACCAGCCTAATTTAAAAACAAATAAATAGTTTTTGTTGTTTCAGAAAGAGGATATAAATTTGAAAAGCTGGTGGCTAATTACTTCTGTTAGACTCAGCTTCATGCTGGCAGCAAATGCCTGTCAACTGTTCTGTCAGAAACTCGTGTAATTGTCTGCATGTTCCTGTTAGAGGATGCTGTGTTCCAGGGAGGCTTTTTCGTGGAATTGCTCCCCAAATGAGAACACCAGCACCCTTGGGTGCCTCAGAGTGCTTTGCTAGTTGATGTACTCTCAATTTACAAAGCCTGTGTTCACACTGTAGCAGGGAGAGCAGGAGAAGCTTGGATCTCAACCTTTGCTTTTCCAAGATAATCAGCAAACAGTGTGTGTGTGTGTGTGGACACGAGGTATGTAAATAAATGGAGGCAATACAGTCTCTGGGACCTTCATTTCACCCAAGCTATTGAATCATCTCATCATAACTGCTTGTTATTAACCAAGTGGCATAATTCCAACTTAAACTTCCCCTTTGTTTACTAGAGACTTGCTGAGGAGCTCGTGCTGAATACTTAGTTTTCCTTCTAACTGCATGTATTCATAGAAGGACCAAGCAGTGTTTAACCCCAAGTTCTAGAGCTGGGTCTAAACCTCAGCTTTATCCTGATAAGAAAGTTTCAGGTCTGTGTTTTGGGACAGAAAAAAACCTTGTGAACACGATTGTCAGAGGGAAGGGAGGTGATGCTTAGCATGGACTGTCCTTGTAGAAGGTTATGCGCATTCTTTCCTCCAGCCAGCCCCAAAACTGAGCACTTCTTATGTGATGACCAGAGGCTGAAAGTGTGAGTGAGGGCATTGTCTGCTCAGGGCAACTGTGAGCTGGCCATGAGCCTGATTTCTGGTCAGCAACTCACCTGAAAGGGGGATTATTCCCTGAATATTTCTCCCCCTTTGCTCCCCTCTCTTGCCTAATGTACACAATAAAGCAGGGTGATTCTGCTATAGGAAACCCTCCCAATAATTTACTTTATTGACCGGCACAGTGGAGGGGGCTGTGCTGGAGCTCCTGGTGCTTGTGTTGGGTCACAGTGACTCCAAACACATCCTCTTCCTTGCAGCTTCTGCTAGAGCTCTGAAGATGTGAAAGCAAGCTGTTAATCATACATGCTGCTGTACATCTTAATATTTAAAATTAGGGTGGAAAGGTGGCCTGTGCCTTGGAGGCTGAAGGACTGTGCTTGGAAAAGCATCAACAGCTTTGTGAAGCAGAGTGAGGGCAGGGAAGCTCCTCATGGAGCAGGGCTATTGAAAATTCTTTATGGAAATGAGAAAAGGGTAGTAAAGGCACCCCAATAAATTAATTTAGATGTTTAAGTGATGCTGTTAATCCTTTCTGTAAACAGGACTTTAACAACAAGCTCTACCTGCGCTTTCTGTTTTCAAATGCTCCTCCCTGGCCCTGCCTCTCCCTGGTGAGAAGCACCAACCTGATTAACATATGAAATGAAGCAGAACCCGCTGAGTCCCTGCATCGCTGCTTCCTCCTGCTGTAGGAGCAACCTCCACATCCCCGGTACAGCCATCCCTCACCCTGCTGACCCAGAACATCCCTGTTTTCTGTGTGATGTGACTGAGAACAACCGCGACCTTCAGATTTTGGGCTCTCGGTCTGCAGAAAAGGATTTTTCCTTGAAAGTCTTGAACTTTTCGGGTCCCTCACGATGTGTGTCCCTATCTCCCCGCAGAGTTTCTGTTCCACCTTGTCGTGGCACGGCTCAGTGACACACAGAGCCCACTCGCACGCCACCCTCCCCACGCCGGGCAGCCTTGTCAGAACGGGTGCCCCAAGATAAATAGGCACCTTCTGCACAGAGCTGAAAATCGAACGGTCCCCGTGCTCATCTGGAGCTGAATAGATTGTCACAGAGCCTGGGGACAAGGGCAGCGGCGCGGGGGGGAGCGGGGCAGCGCCGGGCGCTGTGTCCCTGTGCGAGGGATCGCTGCTGGGTGAGCCCTGCCGGGAGCACAGCCCGGCTGGGCTGGGCTGGGCTGGCCTGGCGAGCTGAGCCCGGCTGAGCCCGGCACGCACAGCCCGGGCTCTGCTCCCGGCATCTGGGGCCGTGCTGGAGCACAGAGGGGACCCCGGGGGCCGGGGGAGGGAGAGGAGCGCATATAAATCATTATTGGCGAACATCTCAGCTCTTGAGCCAGGCTGTCGCTTGCTGCTGCTCGTGGTGCAGCCCAGACATAAATCATAATTCCCCTACAATAGATCCTTTTGCAGCCGCCATCAGGAAAAGTGTGTTGGTTTTATCGATTTTTTGACACCAGGGCCCTGGCAACGGCCGCTCTGAATCATTATGAAATGAAACTGATTAGGAATTCATGGAATACTAAATAAACTTTACGAGCCCGTTGTAAGTTTTTTGATGCATGGGGAGCGGAAAATGAAAACTAATGATATAAAAATTACACAGCGTGCTGAGTATTATTATACTGCTATTGATTTGTTTCAAACTGTACATCAAAATCGAAGTGTGCTGGGTGTGCTTGGCTGCAAGGCTGATGCTCAAAAGCTTTTGAGGTTGTTTTTTTTTTGTTTGTTTTTAATGCTGGCTCCAGCATTTTTTGCCAGTTGGAGAAGGTTGTGCCACTGCAGGATTGCTCAAGTGCTCCCTGCACCTGCCTGTCCTCCTGCAACCACCCTCTGCATGGTGATCACGGATTTTATTCTCCCGTTTGCATGGGGATTCTCCCGGGACAAAAATATATTGATGAGGATTTTAGCCTAAGTGGATAACTCCCCACACACGCTTCTGCTCCAGGGAATTTTACCTCTGTTCCTTAATAGCCAACGTTGTGAGGGGAAGCCCAAGACACTTGACAAACATTTATGCAAAACTGCACAAAGGGATCATTTGTTCTGCCACTAACTGCAGCCACCTCGGGAGTGAAGGGGAACAGCTGGTTATAATGCTGCCCATCGCTTTGGGTCAAGAACAGATAACTTGCCATTTTTTAAACTTTTCTTTCTACAAATAGACAATTTGTAACGTGATCGTAATAGCCCTGTCCAGACTTAAAATCAATGGAAATAATGAGTGGGATCGGGGTGATCTATTTGCTTCCTATTTACTATTTTTGACAGCAGAATTTAGCAAAATTAAGTAAAGGAAAAAAGGTAAAAAGGCTGGGATTGTTCCAGTGTCACCGTGAGACAAAGTGCTGAATAAGAGCACGGGGGTGTGGTTAGATGTAGTGCTGGTGGTGTCATTGCTTGTTTTTGTTGGAATAAAAAGGATCCTCAGCTGCAGATTGCCCTGCTAGCCTAGAAGGTCTCTGTGCTGGCTGGAGCAATGTGGTTTTGTATTGCAAAGTGCCCATCCTGACTCTCTCCTGCAGGCAGGAAGCTGGAGGATGCTGCAGCACCTCATTTGGTTATGATTTTCTTTAGGAGAAAAACCCTGCCCTGAGGTAAATACCTTTCTTCTTCATGGCATCCATTCTGCTTGAGTTCCGTGTGTTGCAGAAGAGCAGTGGGCCACATGCAGCTGTGTCCAAAGCATTATTGGGGAAAAGCTTTTTGTCATTTGAGTGCAAAAACAAGGTCACATTTAGAAATGTCTGCTGCTGCAAATGGATTTGGCAGGTGATGGGAGCAGCAGCAACAAATAAGGCTGTAACAGAGCTAAGCATGTGCAGAACCAAACCTCCTTCCTCCTGCAAAATGAGCACCACAAGTAACCACTGCTGGTGTGGGCACAAACCCTGTGGGTGCCAGGAGCTTCGGTGTCCTCAGCTGTGGGACATCCAGCTGTGCAGGATGTGGCAAAGTCTGTGGCTTTGGGATTTTGGGAGCCTTGTGAGCACAGCTGGAGCAGGGCTGTAGTGATATGATGGGGATTTTGGGGGAGACAGCGACCCCAGGGCTGAGAATATTTCTGGAAGTCCCTTGCCAGGGCTGGAGCTGTTTCTGTAAGCAGGTGACAATATCGTGATAGCTGAATGTGATGTCCCATGGCCTCAGCTCCTGGAGCAGGTACAGGAGGGGTCTCACAGGGGTATGGCCACTGCTGTAGGATCATCTGGCAGCTGAGCTGAGCTTAATGCTTCTTAGGGTCAGCTCTATTTCTAGCTGCCTGTGCTGGTGATCATCTCTGGCCTAAGCACGTTGCCTGTAAATGGAAATGTAATACTGGCGAGTAGGGAGAAAATCCAACGGAATCAGGAACAGGAGATGAGGAGAACATATAAGCAACTGGAAATAAGCTGCTGATCCACAGAGGGCTAAGCTGACATGTCCCTTGGTAGTCCCCTGAGCCTACACTTTTTTTCAAGTAAGCCTCCTGCAGCTAGCTCCTTCTGTGTCCCTGATAAACTTGGATGTCACTGCTCCAGGCTGCACATCCAGCACCAGCTTGTAAACTGGGATCTCCAGTTCTTCACCCTACAAACACATCCTTCAGCTCCTTTTTATTCCCAAGCACAGAGAGCTGAGCCTGCAGGGTGTTGGTGAATTTTGTTATGCTTTGGGCCAGGAGGACTTTGGTAGGGGGAGCTGTGCCTGCAGCCATTGTGGTGTTGTCCATGCCACTCTACTGTGCTTCTCAAATGTGGGCTTCAGACAAAGAAGCTGTTAGCTTCAAATTCCCTGGAAAACAAATCTGGGGTGTAAGACTGAGCAGCCCTATTTATTTGGAAAACAAACCCCTTATTTCCAACAAGTAATGTCACTTCAAGAGTGAGCTCCTGCTTCTGGTTCATGTCTGAGCAGTCTAGGAATTAAAAATATATTCCATTGTATATGAATAATACATGAAAGGGAACAGCTTTAGTGTTTCCCACCTGTGTTTAACTGTGTCCCAGACCTTGTGCAGATCCCGGGGCAGCTCAAGGAACTCCTGCTCTCAATTCCCATCCTCCCCAGCCCTGCCTGGTGCCAGCTTGCCACAGACTCCCATAAATTCTTTGGCAGCTGTGGGCTTGTTACCATAATCCATGGACGTTGGGATGTTTTGTGTGATGCAAGCAGGGGATGATCTCAGCTGAAGGCAGTTTTGTTTTCCCTGGCTCGCCGGGCGATTGCAGTGCCCGCTCTCCGCGCCTCGCCAGCGCGGGCGCTGGGGATTTTTCTAAGATATGTATATTGAATTTAGATTTGTGCTCTTAGTACCTTCACTCATTCATTCAGAGCCATATTGACTACATAAATTGAGTGTTACAAGTAAGAGAGAGTTTAGCCATTATTTTCTCAGTGATTTGATTTAATGGCCTGGCTGTTTTGGCCATTACTTCTGGCTTTTCATTTGCATGGATTCTTGGCTCTGCTGATTAGCATGTTTTTTATATTTGCCATTTAATTCTTTTTCCCCCTTTTGGAAAGCTGAGTGTTTCATAATTAAATAAATTTCTGCCTCTGTTTTGTATCTTCATACAAACACACACCTAAAGGGCTATATACATGTTATGTATATATTTTTTCCCCCACCTCTGCTGATTATACAGAGTTAAATGCAGCTGTCTGTGTGACAGGAATATTGTATACAGTGTGTAGCGTGATATACAGGTCACTATATTGCTGATGAATAAAAGTTTCCTCCTAAGGCAGCTGCTGCAGATTACTTAGTGCTTGACATGGCGTGTCTTTGTGTCACTGTTACCGGGTGAAATTAAATCAGAACAGGAAAATATTAATTTAAAGTAGGGGATAGAGGCCGCTCACTTCCAATTACTCTCTACCCTGTCAGCTTTATATGGGCGCAAACAAGGAAGGAGGCTGGATTAATTGCTTTGGACTCTGCCCCACTACAGGCCCAATTATAGAAACATATTGGCTCCCAGCACTATTATATACACTGCTGTGCAGGAAATTGTGTGAAATTTTAACGGATTTCAGACGTAATAATAGAGAACACGACTCAGGACAGCATTAGCAGGCTGGGTGGAATCTTTACGGATGGGTTAAGGTTAAGCTGTTTGGGGGTCCTTTGTGTATTAAAGGATCATCTGGTTAACCCATGTACTGGGAGCTTTTGATACTGGCCTGGGAGCAGACAGAATAAAAACATTCATCCTCTGACAACAAGGAGCTAAATCCTCGGTTGGAATGAGGGCAGGAACATGTGGTGTGGAGCTGAGGAAGAGCCTTGCATGGCATTAAACAGGCTGGTGTTGGGAGGTGCTCTTTAGAAAGCACCCCTGGCTGGTGGCAGCTTGGTGTGAGACCCACCTGCAAAGGGTCAGAACAACCAGGGTGATCAGCACTGACCTCTGGAACAGGCACGGGATGATTGTTTTGGAAGCGGTTGCAGGAGTAGCATTCAATTCAATATTTTAGTTAGAATTTGTTTAGACTTTTTGTTCCACTCACTGTGAATTCCATCTGCTGTTTCACTCCCTTTTCTGTGTTCAAACCCATGTGTTGTTAACACCTGGTAATTTGTGTGGCAGGTCAAGGGACTTACTCCAAAGCCAGAGCAACTCTCAGGACTCCTGGATGTCCTGTCCAAGTCCCTGTGTGTCCCCGTGTGTGGAGAGTGGCAGAGCCACCATGGGCTGGTGGCTTTCTAAGACATTTAAGGTATTAGAAGTGAGGAACTAAAGAAATTCTGTTGACTCTCTGCTCCCTGCCCAGACAAATGTGCTGAAGTTGTTGCGTAAATGCACCTTTGATCTCCTGCCCACCAAAAGTGTTGTGGATTTGGTTTCACAAGAGCCCTGCTCTGCAGAGTGAGAGCAAACTGTGAGTTTAGCAAGTTCTACCACGCTTCCTTGGCAGCCACAGAACAGGCTCTGCAGTCTTTGACTTTGTGAGCTTTCAAACCATGACTGACACCCCCCAGCATTTCCTCTTCCTTGCTTGGGATACTTCAGTGACAACTGCTGAGGATTTGCGGGGAGTGTTAGAGGAGGGTCAGCTGGTTGGGATCATAACTGAGGTAAAGCTGAGTTTAGTTGGACTTGTTTTCAGCTGGTTTAACTGGGTAAGGCTGTACTGACTCTAAAAAGCCGCGTGGTTGAAAATACAGAGCCCTAAAGAACATAAAGTGTGACTTCAACCATTGCTGCCTCTTGAAGTATCCAGGGAGGGACCTTTAGGGATTCCCAAAAGCATTAGAAAGGGAAATTGGTCTTAAGACACGATATCCAACAAGCAAGTGTGGTGAGACTGGGGAGTTCTGTCCCCCTGGGTGGGAGCACTGTGCCAGTGGGGGCTCGGGCTGGAGGCAGCCCCATTCAGCTGGTCAGGGGCTGCTCCCTTGGCTCCCTCCTCAGCGTGGCTGGCACATCACTGACAGTCTGTGCCTGTGACTGGGCTACAATAAAAGTGTTACAATAGGGCTGGTGATTTAGGGTGGCAGGGGAAATGCATAAAGAGCTGTCTGGAGGATCCAGGGTGCTACAAGCAAAGTAAATTCTGACCAGAAATGGTTATTGAATGGCAGAATCTTTGCTGTTTTGTCTGAGGAAAGTCCATTTTGTTCCTGGATGATTATTTGGAGGGAAGCTGCATCTCCAGCTCAAGTCCTTGCCTCCCTTTGGTTCTGCTCCCTGTTCAGAGAGCCAGCAGGACCTGCAGAAGCCTCAAAATGTCACTTTTATATTTGCAGTTTGTGCTGGTTTTAAACCAGGAGGGGTGAAGGACTGAATTTATGACATCTGGTTTGGGAAAACTATTTTTGTTCCCTCTAACTGATTGTCTTGTAACCGTGCCTGTTATGAGTGGGGAGCATTGTATATAGAGCAATGTATAAATATAAATCTCAGGAGACACGTGTGGAATCTTATCACTCCCAGGTGACACTGAGAACCCTTTTGGCATTGAAGGCACTCTGATGTGGTGGTCTGGGGAGGAGGGGGATGCAGGGGAGACTGAGCTGGTCCAGCTTGGCCTGAGGGTTCCATCTCTTTGGAAGAGCGGAGGGAGTGCAGGAGGCACCAATGCCAACAGACTGCAGAGTGTGCCACGGGCAGCTCCTGCTGCTGCCATGGTCTGTCCCAGCCTCACAGCTGGTGTTGACATTAAAACCTTTGGTACTGACCCAAAATCCTGTGGTATCGACCTAATCTGAGAGGGCTGTGGAGAGTTTTAGGTGGTATTTCCAGCAGATCAGTGGTTCCATCGGGACATGGGTTCTAAACTGCTGGGAGAGCTTCCCTCAGTGCTGGGTCTGAGAGCTTTCCATCCCCAGGGCAGGCACCTCTGCCCTTCTGGCTCAAGGTGCTGCAGTGGTACCAATGCAGGGCCCTGCAGCTCTTGAATGTGTGCCTCTGGAAATGAAAAACAGGGAGGAGAGCTGCAGATGGCTGCTGTGAGATGGGACAAGGAATGACAGCAAAGAGTGACCACAGCGTGGCTGTTGGGCAGAGCTGTCTCCCCTGCAGTCCCTGGGAACCTGAGACACACCTTGCCCTTTGAGTGCGAGCCACTTTGCTGGTTACTGTAATTATCAGCTCCTTGAATATTTTTTTTCTTGAAGCTTGTCAAAATTGGTTTGGTTTGGGGAGGAAAAAATTAAAGTGTTGCCTCTAAAGCTCATGAGATGGATTTACCACTGAGCTTCTGAACAGAAAGACTTTAAAGGTGCCTGTGGAGCTGGAACAGCACAGAGGGGGTTAATACTCTGCTTTGTTGGTTTTGACTAGGGCCCATGGTTTTACTGCAGCAGTAAAGTCACTTTCCTTTTATGTTTAAAAGCCAGCAAGGAAAAATTGCAATTACTAAGACAACTAAAATCTTCACTGGTACTCAACAAGGTAATCAGTTCAATTGATTTTTTTTTTTCCCTAGCCAGAAAAGTATTTAAAGTTAAATTCTATCTGTGATTTTTATATGGAAAAAAAAAATCTGTCCTCTGAAATGCTTCCTGGTTTTAAAAACGCTCTATTTTATTTGCCCTATAAATGCAAACTTATAAAATGTGATAAGGAATCTTTCTCCCTGCACAGACAAGACCTGAGCCAGCTCCCTGCTATCCCTGCATGGCTGCCAATTGCAGGACAGATATCACTCCATTAGTCATTAGCATCTAAATCATCCCACTTCTCATTCAGGTTTACTGGGCTGTGATGGCTACTGGATTCATAGGACACCTGAGCCAGGTCTTTTGTACAAGGTCTCCTGGAGCAATTGATTGTAAAAAGACAGCAGGAGAGCAAACCACTGGTTTCTGTGCCCTTTTGAGCAGGGAGGATGGGCTGTGCTGCCATGTGTTTTCTCTATGAATTATTAAAGTTTTTTCTTCTGGAAATATTGTAGGATGATTGAATTTGTGTTGTGCATAGTAGTGCAGCACCCCAGTGCAAAAAAACCAAAACAAAAACAAAACTCTGAGGGATTTTGGACAAAAAACAAACAACCCACTTAATTTTCAAGTGTGATACAATAGGAGCATCTCTTCCCTCTCTTTCTGGAGTGGAAGGGGGATGGGGA
Organism: Nicator chloris; assembly: GCA_013400495.1. Classification (NCBI taxonomy): domain Eukaryota; kingdom Metazoa; phylum Chordata; class Aves; order Passeriformes; family Pycnonotidae; genus Nicator; species Nicator chloris. The sequence goes on along the minus strand of WAAE01014003.1, from coordinate 212,881 downwards.
TAAAGGAGCTCCACAGCAGAGCAGCTCCATTACAGGTCTGTTCTTGGACCATTATAATTAAAATTGTAGTTAATATTATAGTTAAACTTGTTCTTCATAGAAGCCAAGTCTTATTTACATGGATCAGGCTTCAAAATCTGATGTGTGAGTATGGCTTTAAAATTACTGGGGAATTCACTGGGGTTTAATAGCCAAGTACTCTGGAGCATCTGGGCTGGACAGCACCTGAGGGTTTTGTGACCCCTGTATCTTTGTTTAGGGGTCAGAAGGTGCCTTTCATGTTGAGGGCTACAAAACCCCAACCAACAAACAAAATCCACCAAAGACTTAAGGGTTTGGAGTTTTCTAGAGCAGGGAGAGAAGCAAATGAAAGTGGAAAGCAGTCTGTGATCCAGCACTTGCTGTCGGGGGACTGGGGGAGAATCCATGAGGAGAGAAAGGAATGCCCAGCACATGTTCATTTTCACTTGATGCTTTTAGAGGAAGTGGCTGACTTCCCATGAATGTGCTGGTTTGGGGGTTAACCCTTCCAGCATCCCTCTGCCTACAAACATTTCATTACAAGCAAGCTCCCATAAATTCCTGGCAGTGGTATCCTTCCCAAGCCCTCAGGCTACAGGGATCTTTAGTCACTTTGGATTGGACTAGATTTGAAAATAGGTCCCTAAGGTGAAGGGCCAATACATCAAACCAGTAAATCATGTTTTATACCAACTCCTAATAATGAATGAAGTGCCATTTCATACAATACCTAAGTTAGGATTTTATTGATTAACTCTCATCTTGGTGTTCCACCCAAATCTAAGATATATTGCCTGCTGTAATTTTTACATTAGCTGTCAAATTCATCTTGTCTTCCCAGGGTTATGATGTGTACGGGGCAGACAATAAAAACCATCACAGTTTCAGTGTTTATCTAATGAATATACACAGGCCAGAGAGATTAATAATGATTTGATAGGCAGAGCCAAGAGGCAGGAAATGCCCGTGTTCGGGGCTGGAGCTCGGGACCAGGATTTCAGATGGAGGCGAGGGCTGGAGGAGGATGATGCTCACTTGTCTCGCCCCACGCCTCCCTCCTCCCCTGCCAGGCTGTAATGGATGAGGGGAGTCTCAAGGAAGCAGAGATGATGATTGTTTTGTGCATAACACGAAGGAGCAATGGGGGAAGGCTGCTGGTAAACACTAAACTAATCCTGAGTGATTTGCCAAGGCAGAGCTCTGTGCTGGTGCTGAGAATCCAAACGAACCCTTGCTTGCTGGCATTTCACCCTGGCCTTCCTGTCCAGCGGAAACAAACATTTTTGGGATATCCTTCCTTCTATAGTTTCTGGTTAATAACCACTCCATGTCTTGTGCAGAGCCCTGGCAGCGCTTTCCTGCTCCTCCCCAGAATCCTACATCTTCCTTCGGGATGCGGCGTGGCCTTTGAGGCTTCCCCCCAAGGCAGAGGTGGCCGCGGTTGTGACGGGAGAGGGAGCCCTCATCCCGGGCATGGCTCCGGCCACCGCTGTCCCCCGGGGCTGCGGCCACAGCCGGAGGCTTTGCCTCTGGGCACCCGCAGAGGGAGGAATATGAGCTCCCTTGCTGGCAGCTCGCGGCATTCAGCCTCAAATCCCTGCGAGCTTCGGTGCTGCGGTGTGTGAAACGGGGAGATTTGTGGCTCTCCAGGAGAGGGCCGGGGGGGGTTCGCTCTGTTTGCTGAAAGGCGCTGGGAAAGTGCAAAGGGCTGCAGCGTCTGCTGAGCACAGCCCCGGCCCCACGCTCCGCTTCCTGCGGGAGGACGTGTCCGGAGCGCCGGCTCAGGGATGCGGAGCGGGGCAGGGTTTTGTCCCCCGGCTGCCCGGGAGCCAGCGCTCGCACCGGCAGGGCTCGCTTCGGTCAATACGTGCTGCTCTGCCCGGAATGGAATGAGCATTAAAGACAGGAGCGATGTGCTCAGGGGGTGCAGGGGGAGCACAGCCCGGCGGGTGCTGAGTCAGGCTGGCCTCGGGCTCACAGCCAGGGAGCCACTCGCTGTTCCTGCTAGCCACGGTAGCCTCCAGCTGAGCCCTCCATCAGCCTGACCTAGCAATGCCTTTGGCAGTCCGGTACTCGCCGTAGTTTGATTTGTGAGCTCCTCAGGGCAAGGAGTTTTCCCTCTGTCGCTGTTTCCCGATGGCAGCAGGGACAGCAGGGTCCTGAATGGGGCAGTGATGTTGAACAGGTGACTTTTGCAAGCATCCCGTGCCATTCAGTTCTCCAGCCAGGTTTGGTGCATGTCACATTTTACATCCCAACCCCGTCTACTATCTGCACAAACAGTCAGATCATCACCTGTTGAAAAATCTGTTGATTAAAGAGAGAGTAAGGAAGCCTCAAAACAAATGTCTCCGTGCCTCCACTCCTCCCTTTCTTCCCCTTCGGTCCGTGATTGCATTTTTCTTTTATACATCCCAGCATGAAACAGTAACACATTACAGCACAAAGCAAAACACCACTTATCTAATCTCGGCTCTAATATGGGATAGGCCCCGAGTAGGATGCAGCCGGGGCCAGGACCGGGGCTGGCTGGCTGAGGACAATGGATCGCTGCAGATGCGGATGGAGTGAGACAATTGAACCAATTATACTATTCCGGGCACTTCAATGAGATCGCAGAGCATTTCCTGAGCTTTGCTAGAAGTAATCAGCATTCCTATTCATCTCTGCCCCATCCTGCCTGCCTTGCTCTGTGCAGAATGCAGCTCCTGCACTTGTGGCCCTCAGACAATTCCCCCTTTGCTCCCCTATCTCACTCTTTGTCCTGGTCAGAATTTAAAAATCACTAATTACTTTCCCCCCTCTACCTAAACTCATGTAATCATTTTACTTGAATAAGTAATATTTTTGAGTCTCCCATTGAAATGTTCGGTCCTGTCTGGAAGCAGCTGTTTTTTCACCTCTGAAATTGCTGCGTTTTGGCAGCTGCTGGAGGGAGCCACAAGTCAAACCTGGGGCTGGTGGGCACATTACAAAGTGCTTTGTAACACTTTGGGTGAGAGGAAGCAGAATGACCTGTGCTGTTTCTTTTTAGCACCGTTTAAGCTGTAAAACCAGCCAACCAACTCTCTTCCAAATGTTGGCTGCTGAGATTGACTGCACTCATGAAGATAACGGGGGGAAGTATTTTTCTCTTAAGTCCACAGCTGTCCTAAATCAGCCAGGGATCCTGGAGGGCCATGGAATGCTCAGCATCCCAGCCAGGGACATAAAGACACCAGGCAAAATGTCACTTGAAGTGTTGCCTCTTCTTCAGCAGTAACTCTGCTCCATAAATGCAATTGATCTCCTGAGAGAGGAGGGATTTCTTCAGCAAATGCAAGCTTTGTGAGGAAAAATATAGAAGCTGTTGGGCTTACATTCCTTCTGTGTGTGCTCCAGATCCAAGGCCTCAGAGTGCCACAGCAGCCAGGGGATCTGGGGATTGCTGTGTGTGGGTTACACACTCCACAGGGTGCTGCAGGGCTGAGTTAAAGTTGTGTCCAGATTTAAAATCACTTCAAAGAGTTATTGAAATGTAAACCAAGAAGTGAGGGTTTGTTTTTGATTCCATTCAGGTTTTTTAGTACAATATTGTTGCTGTTGTCAGATCTGGGCTGGATCACAGCTTTAAACCAACATGAATGGCAAATTTTGGCTCAAGGAGGTTTAGGTCTTGCCCTGCCTGGGCTGAGAAGCAGCTGAAGCATCCTCAGCTCCAAGGACTATTTTGCAGGGTGGGCTGGGGGATGAGCATGTAATGGTAGGAGTTTTACAAGTGTCTAAAAACAGAAGCTTATAATGAAAGTGCTTCCTCAGCCATAACTATAGCGTGCTGGCATAATTGGAATGCTGAGTGGTGTGCTGGGTTTAGGAAGGTAATAAGAACTGCAATCAGTATTAAATAAAATGTATCTTCCTTTAGGGGAAATAAATGTATATTAAATCAAATATTCATGAATCCAAGTTAGTCTTCATACATTACACAAACAGTTTTTCAAAAATGCAGCTATCCTGAAGGCCGGGTGTGATGTGTGTGAAGGAGAGGGATTAGCTTGGAGCTGGGGAGAAGGAAAGGGCCTGGCCTGTCACCACCTGAAGGAACAAAGCCCTCTGGGCCCCAGTGAGGTCTTGCCTGAAGAGTGCATTTGAGAAAGTGGTTTAAATTGTGCAGAAGTGTTAAAAGAAGCAAAACCGCCTCCTTACAATATTTATCATCTCCAGCAAAACCTGGAGATCCACATGAGCCTTTCAAGAATGGAAACCTAAAAGGGGAGTGGGTTTCAGTTCACAGATATTTCAGTAAATGCTGATTCCCTGCCAAGGGCAAGACTGAGAGGATTCCCTTGCTTGTTCCCAGGGTGGCTTTTTAGCTCCTGTGAACTTGTGTTTTCCTGCTGCCCTAACACACACAGAGGGGAGGAGAACATCCTGCAGGAGAGGCACAGCAGAGCCCTCCCTTTGCAGCCAGGGTGAGGACTGTCCTGCTGCCACCACCCTGGGATGAGGGAAAAATGTGAAAGACTCCAGCTTGGCACCAGCACGGAGTGTGGATAGCACACACGTGTGAGCTCAGACTCCAGGGCTGGGACAGCTTCCTGCTTCTCACCTGGAGGAGTCCTTGGTGCCAGCAGGGGCTGGTGTCCTGCTCAGCTCTCAGAAAGGTGTTTCTTGTTTGTCACAAGGGGGCTCAAAGCTTCACAGCCTCGGTCCTGGCTTCAACACAGTGTGGTGCCAATTTGGCTAAAAGTGTGGGGCTTAAGGGGGTTTGATTTCATGCCTCTCAAGTCAGGTTGTGCTGTTAGCTAACACCTCTGTGTTTAGGAGCCAAGGCAGTAAAAGTTCAGGCTGGTAAAAGCAGGGACAAATCTGCAGGTGTTTCCAGGAGAGAGTTTGTTAGTTTAATCAAATTGGACTCGTCTGGAGTTGTGTCAGCAGAATTCTTCTGTGCAGTTTATGAAATGTCAGTGCTTTTATCCAACAGCTACAATCAATTTGCTGTTTGATAAAATAAGCAAACACCTCCAGGCTGCATCCTTATCCCAGCCTGTATAAACAGAGGGGCAGGGAGACACGGGCATGGATTCTGTTACCTTCCTGGGGCGAGGAGGGTTTTGTTCCTGAAGGCTTCCAAAAGAGCGGCACACAGCTGTGGAGAGAGGGCTAATTTGTGTCATTTGCTGAAACCACCGGGCTCTTCTTCCCTGCTTGGGGAATTATTGATTTTATCACTCCCCGACCTTACACGTGTCGCTGTCTTGTGCATGCTGGCCTGTAGGAAGTGCTGTCTACTGATTCACAGCTGAAGAATAATTCTGTTTTATTTCTGATTACTCTCTTATTTTTGGCTCATCAGCCGTGTGCACTTGTTCTTTCTGCCAGGCTTAAATCCTCAGGAAAAATGTACCAAATAATACAAAATACCCAAACAAAGCCTCCCCCCTTCCCTACCACCCTGCCTCTGTGCTGCCACAACCCAAACACTTTTATTCATCTCTGCACATGTTACTCTGTAAAGACTCATCACTGTCCCATTGATTTCATTGTCTGGGTGTCTTCAACAGTTTTGTTGGATCCCTGTAAGTCGGGGAGAGTGGAATATGATTGCAGATATCAATACATGAGCGTGTAACCCTATTGAAGTGCTGTCAGGCTGGCTGAAGTGCATGGAGGGGGTTGCTGTTATTGTGCTGCTTCCCTGCCAAAAAACTCAGTGCCTGCATGCAGAAGTGGAGGGGGGACGAGCAGAGATTCTGTTAGGGAGGAGGGTTGGTCGTAGGGAGGAAATATATGGAGCATCTACTACAGCTTGCATGGTACATTAATTGTCTGTAGCTTTTTCCTTTCCTTCTCAAAGCAAAATTAATTATGGGGAGGTGATGTTCCTTTAATGAACATCATTTAATTTAAAAAACGGACAAGTATACTATCATTAGGTCTCTTACTTAATGTAGTGTGTTTTCTTAAGCTAAATCTGGTTGTTGTGGCACTGTGGAGGTGAAGAGAGTCCCTTTGCTCTGGGATCCGAGAGCAGCTCTCGGCTGCGGAGCGTCGCACAAACACAGAGTCCAATCTCTGCTTGCCTGTGGGGGACACTGCTTGACCGCTTATTGCATATTTGATCAGTTTATTTCTGCATCCCAGAGCCTCCCCGGGGTGTCAGGGTGACGGTGGGGTTCAGATTAATTGGCAGGGCAAGGAAGGGAAGGCGGGGATGTTCTGTGCTCCCCGTCCGGAATGATTCCCCCTTCCTCTTAAAGCACAAGGTGCCCTTTATGGGAGAGGCTGGTGGCTGACAAGAGCTCAGTCACATAACTCACCCAGGGTGGGCTTGGGTTTGCCCCACACTGGTGAAAATCAGCTCATGTGCAAACCACCTTTCCTCCTCTTCCACTGCCACCCTTCATCAGCTGAGCAACACAAACGCGGATGAGGCAATCCAGGCTGGAGGGACACCCAGCACCACCCTGGCACGGCCACCCCGCAGTTCCCCCTTTAGCAAAGGGCACTGAAGTGAAGGGCTTCGAAAATAAATGGTAACAAGTCTGAGAAGTCCAGGGTTTAATTAAAAATACAAGTGGAGGGTTGGTAAATTGAGGGGAGTGGCAGCTGCTCTGGTTTCAGGTGTTCTGTTGTGCCACATGGAATCATGGCTCTAAGAGGTTAATGGCAAAATTAAATAGGTGGGGCCTTTTAAGGACTGGGCTGTTGTAAAATCGAATTGTCTGCTAAAGACAGCTGACTTCAAACATGCTTAGAAATAACAAGGTCAAAATTGGGGATTTTTTTCCTATAAGGGAAGTGGCAAGTGGGAAAAATAACTTGAGGTTTTTTCTAATTGTTTCTGCTTTTCAAGATTAAATATGGTGGTTCTGGTCTGATTTGTGGCTATCAGTACTTTATATGCAGTGTCATTATTGATATCTGTGTTATCTCCACTTTCAAACATAGGCTTTTTTTAAAAACTAGAACCTAAATTGCAGTGGATGAAATAGGAGCTATTCCACATAAGTTTTTAGAAAAGAAAAATCAGAATACCCCTGTATTGAGTCACTACTGGAGGTTTTTGGCAATACTTGAAGGCCAAGGAGGAGGATCTCAAACCTATTTTTAGTGTTTCTGCTGGGGCTCCCGAGCCTTTGTAAACCCGTTCTCACTTGCTGTGGTGGAGTTTGGATCAGGCAATTGTTGCTGTGCTGCCAAACCAAACATCCTGATTTTTAGCTTTTTGTTTTCCTTTGGCCTCAAAGTGGCTGTTTGCAAATGAGCTGTTGGTGACACCTGAGTGACTGTGTTTGACTTTTTTTTTTTCCTTGAAGATCTTTTGGGTGTTAGCCTTCATATGTGGGCACAGAAATACCAGCTCTTTTTACTTTTATTTTCTACAGCATCCACTTGCTGTGTGTTATTTGCTCCCACCGTTGAGGGGTTATTGCATTTGTCATCTCCTTTGCCATGTGGGGCGAGAGGCAGCGTTTGTTAATATACAGGAGAGCTGGCACTTCCACGTCCGCGAAATGATGTACTTTGGGAAGTCACCTGAGGTGAAAAGTGCCACGGGAGGGTAAAATGTTATGTGCCTGAAACAACGGCCGTGAGCAATGATCATCTGCAGCGCTCACCTCCGCAGGGCCGAGGTTCTGCCACCCCATCTCCCGTGCTCAGATTAACTCGGGAGCATTAAACACACACCCTGTGCTGGCTGCTTCCCCGTTATCTGCTCTCTGTGTTCTGAGCACAGAAAATGCTTGCTTCTCTATACTAAAATGGGATTTCTTTTTAACCTAGAGAAAAGTGTATTCCATTGTTATTACCTTCATTCCCAAGCTGTGTTTATACTCTGATAACTGCCAGCCTAGTTTCCAGCAATAGCTGCCGATAGAAAAGATTACCTCTATATTTTGAGCATTTTATTGACTTGTTCAATAGCACTTTTCTGTTATTTGCCATAGTTGGAGGGCCTGGCCGTGGGGCACAAGAGGTGCCAGCAGCCCTTTTGCTGTCCCCAGTGCAGCACTGCTGTCTGGCTGTGGTCAGAGCTCTTGACTGTTGCAAATTTGGGTTACTGGCAAACAACTTGTGCAAGCTGGGGCTCCTGATCCGTTTTTTGGTGGAGCTTGAACTTGCTACATTATTCATGTAATGGGGGGGAGTTCAGGTTCATGCACAGTTTAGGTTTGTGCACAGTGAGCTCTGTGTGGTGTGGAGGTGTTTGCGTAGAGCTGGAGCTTCCCTGGGACCCCCCAGCCTGCGTGGCTGGGATTTATTTTTGTTTCTCACACTGGCTGTCATTTGTTTTTAGCTCCGGCTCGGGGAATACTTTGCTGCCCAGGCTGCAGGAGGCTCTGTTGTGCTCTTGGCAGGGTACAGACAGAGCTAATCCCCTCAGTGCATCAGCACGGTGGGTAACAAACGCTCCCAGTCCTGCCGGGCCGTGTCCTTGGCCAAGCCGGGCAGAGGCACAGGGCTGCTGGTGCCTGGCAGGGCATCCCCAAGGGGGGAGAGGGCTGCTGGCAGCCGGGGCCAGCGCTGCCCCTCGCCCCTGTCGCCGGCTGACAGCATCAGAGGGCGCTCTGCCATCTCCGCTCGCTCTCCATCGCCGGCGCTGTGCCTGGGCGCTGCGCTGTGCCGGCACAGCCTGGAAGTTCTCTGCAGGCAGGCGGGAGGACGGTGCCAGCGGAGCTCTGCCATCCTCACCCAGCGCCCCCTCCAACCTCCGTGTGTCCTGGGCACGGCTTTGTCACGGCTTTGGGGACAGTGAACGTGTAGGAAGGCTCCAGGCTGGGCTTCTCCCATCGGTTTGGGGGCTGTGTGTTTGGTTTCACCCGCAGCAGTGTTTAAATCCCCCCGCAGCCCCGCGCTGGCGGGGAGAGGAGCCCTCGGTCGTGCTGAGCTGCGTGGGCCCCCGCACATCCTGAAAGAAGCACTCACCTTGTCCGAGGTGCGGGCTGGGCTCTGTGTCACCTCTCGGATCAGCCCCCGCGCTCGGAGCGAGCCGGTCCCGAGGGGCAGGGGCAGCGCAGCCCCACGGAACTCACCTCCAGCGGTTCCTCCCGGCTCTTTCGGCTCCAACAGTACTTTTAGTTACTGGAGGAGGTTAAGTAACTCTGCTGATCCATCCTGTTGTTAAGTGAAGGTAGCAGGGTGCCAACAATTAAAGAAGTAATTGTTCAATTGGTTCTGCAATAATACTCATTGATTCTTTGTTTGAAGTGATTCGCTTTTCAATCCTCCTGCATTTAGAGATCTTGTTTCACCTATGTCAAGGCGAGTTCAGGAAACCTAATTAACTGGGTTTTGTTTTCTATAATTAGGTCCCTAAAATAATTCATAGGTGGTGTTAATAACCCCATTTAAAAATCTATTAAGCTTTTGGAAAAGTTGGACAGAATCCTCTGTGCTGGTTTTTTTTCTTCCCTCCCCTCTTCCCTCCTCCTTTTCCCCTTGGAGATGTGGTGCTTCTTCCTTTTACAGCGCACTAATTAAAACAGTAGGATTATGGTGGGAAATAATATGGACGTGAGGTTATCATCCACAGGGCAAGAGGAGGCTGCTGCCTCCCTTCCCCTGCCTCGCTCCAAGGTACACTCTCCATCTTTGGCGGGAGCTGGCAGAGTTCATTAAAGGACAGATTGCCTGTGCACACCGCGAGGACCCTTGGCATTTGCGAGCCTGCGAGCCGGGCCCAGAAGGGAAAGGGCAGGAAGGGATAATGTGCGGGAAACGCCGCGCTCGCATCACCCGCCGCCACTCCTGAGAGGCAGCGCTCCCTTTCGGGGAGGCCCTCCCCGAAAGCTGTCTGCAGAGCGGCCTTTGGAGACACGGACGCATTAGTGCTGCTCCGCCGCGGTCCCGCTGCCCTCCCCAGCCGGCTGTGCTGGCACGGTGGCCGTGCCGGCTCGGTGGCCGCCAGCCCACCCGTGGGCAGCCCTGGCACCGCCAGCCCCGCGCCGCACCTGAGAACGCGTTTAGAGTCCTTTTAGCGGGAGCACGGAACCAGCTGCCCCCTTTTACACGAGCTGCTGGCTGCGGACAGGCTTCTGCTGGGTGGTTCTGTGCCCTCGGCCGGAGCTCTCCCGGAGCAGGGCGGGGGGAGCTGTCCCTCGGTGCCGCTGCCGCGTTCCGAGGCGCTGCTGCCATCTGCGAGCGGGCCCGGCTCCCTTCGGCTGCTGGAGCGAGGCAGGGAATCATGTGCCCTTTGGGATGCCAAGGCTGTCTGACAGGGATCCTGGGAGCAATTTCAAGGAAGTGCTGCCTTGTGGCTAACGCACAGGCATATGCCAGCTTTGGGCCTCAGCGCTGCCGGAGCTGGGAATGCTTTCTTCCACTCCCACTTTTAGGGAGGTGGTTTTACATCTATAAAGACAAACTTACATCAGTAAGGTTATGGAATTCCATGGAACGCTTCACCTGCGGGATGGTTCAGAAGGCTGTGCCTTGGAGGGTGAGTCCTGCTGTTCTCCCTGTGCAGGGGGTGTATAAATTCCAAAAGGAGACACAGCAGGAAAATCTAGTTAAACCCGGCATCACCTGCAAGGGCAGCTCTCTGCATCCTCAGGGAAGGTTGCAAACCCTTTTCAGCCTGGCAGAGCTGAGGTGCTGGCTGGGAAGTGCAGTGTGACCTCCGTGGGCCCTGAGGCATGGCGGGCATTCTGGGCAAGTTCCAACAGCGGCATTTTTCCACCACCTTTTCCTCCTGAAAGTCAAAATGTAAATTTCTTTATTACCCCTCCTGAATGTGACAAAGTCCTACTTAAAAATGTAAGGATTCCCATCTTCACATGCACCATAAAGGCCTTTGCGTTGCACGTGAGGCCTCCAGGCTGTTGATTTATTATCGAGCTACAATGGCTGGAGCAGAAGAGCAAAGTGAAATCTACCAAAGCAGCTGATGTGACAAAATTAACAGTTGTCAGCAGAGGAGAGGGGAAGGCAAATGTTGGTACTCAGCAAACTGGGGCCTGGGGAAGCAAAGTTGTCTTCACATTCCAGATGCAAAAATCTTCCTGCAACACCAGGGAAGGGACAGGGACAGGGCAGGGGGGATGCTGAGGGTCTGAAGCTGCTGGGAGCAGTGCTGGGGACAGGCTGCAAGGTCAGCAAAGCCTTCCTGGGGGAAGAGATTGCAAAGGAAGGGGACAAACCCTGTGGTGCTTTGTCCTCTCTCGCTCCCACGGTGTGGGGTTATATTTTAGGGAGCAATGGCTGCTCTGCAGGGGGACTTGGGCACTTCCCATTGGTGTCTGTGGTAGCTTGGGTTTGGATATGGAGAATTTCAGACAAGGAGACACCTCAGGAAGGGGATAAAAAAAAAAATCCTTCTTTTGGGTTATTTTTTCAGTTTCAGCCCAGCTCTGGCTCTTGATGTTCTATTTGAAGCTGTTGATGGTGTTTTTCTGAACCAACAGGAGGGGCAGATGTCATATCTTGCCAGTGGAGCTGAGATTTGGGGGGATGAGGTTAACGATGGGGTTATTTGTTATGAACTTCGGAATTGAGATGTTTTGCTGAGTGGGCTGAGTGTGTGATGTGCAGCAGGGAAAAATGGAGCCCTTGTCTAACAAAAGGGTGAATCGTGTGTTTGGTGGAATTGTTTATGGCAGCCTGGGGTTAAAGTGGTTTGAGATGTTTGCTGTCACATTCCAGGCTTCTTCTCACCTCCACTTGCAATTCTGGGGGGCTTTCTTATATACAAACAGCTGTGCCAGTCCAGCAGGGCCCCTCTTGAGTTATTTGTGGTGGTGCTGGTAGAAATTGACCCTTCTGGTATCTGGGAATTTTTCATGTGTTTCACTTGAACAGCTCTGATAAAACAAATTACTTCCTAGATGGATATTTTGGAAAAAAACTACCTTTATTCCCCAAACATCTTGAGTTTATGAAACAAAATGTGTGAGAACTTGGCTGACCAACCTTTTATTGGGAGGTGTGGGTCATGGTTTGGATGAAAGGCTCCCTGCAAGACTCTAAAGCAAGAAACTTCCCTGTTAAACCTGTCTGGAAAAAGGTTAACATGAGATGAATTGAATTATATTAGTGAAAATTGCATCATTAGGAGAAGCCTCTTCCTGCAAAATGCACAAATATAGCTGAATTCACAGATGCATTTTGGTCTTCTGCACCAGGAATATTTGTCATCCCAGAAAAAAGTGGAAGAGGCTTGTTCTTCAATGCCTGGCATGTCACTACATGCTGTGAAGTGCAAATAGAGGAAGAAAAATTAACACATAAAAGAAATGTACTGTTTCTGCAGGAAAATTAGCTAGTTAAAGCCGAGGGAAGTGGCTTTTTAATAAAATAAAATAGAAAAAAAAAAAAAAGAAATCAAACCACAGCAGAAAATAGCAGCATTTTCTTTTTGCTTGGCTGGGGAAAAAATAAGCATATTTTATATTGCAACTGTGAGTGCTTCGAGCTGGAGGAGATAAGTCTTTGCATGAGAGGGAAAAGTTCCTACAGACACGTAAAGCTGGAACAATCCTGGAATCCCTTCCGTGTATCCAGAGCTGCAGTTCCCCACCAAGCACCAACTGCAAGGGACTGTGACTGGAAGGGAGGGGCAGGGAGGAGGAGCCGAGTGCTGTTGCATTGCATGCACGGATTTCTCCCTGCAAAAACACCCCTGCAGCCTGCATCGCTCCTCCTCTCCCCTGCCCACTGCCACAGATGAAAAGAGGGTCTCAAGCTGTTGCTCAGTTGTGCAAACATACTGAGTGTAAAAGAAAATAACCTAATTGTTCTGTGATGAGGCTCTAGCAAGTGCTTTAGATCCAAGTGGGGTCTATTTGTCACCTTTATTTTTTGTTTTTGGAAAGGATTTTGAAGGCTAATTGACTTTTTGACTCACCCCTTGATACTGTCAGCCCTTCTGGATTTAGCTGACTTCAGGGTGAGCTGGTGAGGTTGAGCAGGATTGGACTCCAAAGAGGAGAAGCTTGTCAGTGGCCTGTGTTCCCAAAAATCTGTGAGGAAGAGGAACAGGGCTGTCTTTGGGTTTGGCCAGCCAGCGTGGAGTATTGACCTTGGTCTTTGAAAAACAAACACTGGAAAGGCAGTGTTGAAGGCACTAAAAAAACAAAACAAAACAAAAAATCCACTCACCTTCTCCTTCTTACCATGAAAAATGGATCCATGTCCTCTGATCTCATCGAGTGTTCTGGGTTGGGTTTGTGTCCTCACTGGGCCCCTGGGGATAACTGCAAAGGGTGCAGAACTCTCCACCTTGTCCATCCTGATGCTGGCAAAGGGGATGAGCAGAGCCTGGAGCTCATCTTCCTCTCCTGCCCCTCGGGAATGTATTCAGGGGGCGTTGGATGGCCACAGCCCCTGTGGAGGAGGTCCAGTGTTCACCAAAAGTGCCTCGCCCAGCACACATCTGAGGGCAGCATTCAGCCTGGCTCATTAGCTTTCCACAGACATCACTGGGAGCAGGGAAGGCCTGGAATAGTCTCACTCCTGAACACTTGTGTGCTGCTTCCCAGGAGCTGTTTGAAGTCCTGATAAAGGTGTCTCAGAACAAGGAATGATTCTGTCTTTATTTTCAGGATTATGTTGTGTATTTACATCAGAGAGATTTTTCTGAGTGAAGTAGGAGAGGATGTGCCTGTGAAATGAACAAAACACTCAGCTTTGGGCTGAGAAAACAAGTCCAGGCTCTCCTGAGTGAAACCCATCTGGTGTGATCCCAGCAGCTCCTGGTTGCATGTGTGTGTTCTTACAGCAGAGAGGTTTTGTGTCTGCCCAGCACCTCGGCCTGCAGACTTTTTCTCTAAGGCTGAAGGGTGGACTTTAAGCCGCAGTCTAGCAAGGTGTCCCCATTTCCCTGCTCCCCACGTCCTGACACAACAGAAGCACCACCTCATCCCGGCCCTGGTGTGATATCATGCCTGGAGTCGGGTCTTTGCAAGGCAAAGGGCACAAAGGGGCAAGGGAAGACTTGCTCAGACCTCCTTCAGGCAGTTGCTTTTAATTGCAAATGGTGTGATTTTGAAAGGGGGGCAGGGAGAGCCCTTGCTGCAGGCTAGAGAGCAAGAGATTGAAAGCTTGCTGCGGTGGTCATCGGAGGTGAAGAATAAGTCATAAATGATCCAAGGGCAAAGGCCAAATATAGACTGATGGCTGCTTTGTTCCTGCAGCCTTGGGAAGGACCTTGGTGCTGCTCTGTGATGGAGGTGCCCTGGGCTTAACCCTTCCCTGCTCAGCCACACACACAGGATTCCAGCAGTGGATGCTCTGTGCTGGTGTCTGGGTGCTGGCCTTCAGCCAGGCTGCTGGGTCCTGAATCTCCAGCTGAAGACCAAAACCTGCTGAGAATTTCTAGGGGGGACAAGGAAAATGGGAAACTCTGTCTTCTACTGCTTAAGAATGTGGGGTTGTGGTTCTGAAAATCCTATGAATATATGCTTCAAAGTGTCCTGTGGGAAATAACTTTGTCCTTTTCCCCAGGCAAGTTCATGTATTTACCTTGGTTTATCCACTTAAAATGAGCACCATAAAGTTAGGACCAAACCTCATGGTAAATTCCTCAGAAGCTCCAATTCCTGCACTAAAGGCTTTGCTGTTGGGTGGCCACAAGTCCCCAGGGTGACATTGTCTTGCTAGGATTTGTCACCTGATGGATCACATTCGTTCTCTTATTTAGCTTCTCTTCTTCCCTCTTCCTTTTGTCAGCCCTGCCTCACACCTGCGCAGATATTCCCAAAAATCCTGCACACAACCTTTAAAGCCACGAGCTGCTGGAGCTGTCTGGAGCTGCTGGTGATGTGGGAAAGCTGGACAGGGCTGGTCACCTCCTTTCAGAGGCTCCAACGCTGCTCTGCACCCAGCGCTCTGCTCCCCATCCCCACTTTTCCCCCTGGAGCACCAAGCCAGGGCAAGGCACGCTGGTGTGGAGAGCAGATTTGTCCCAGCTGGGCTGACTGCTCCCCAAATCCTGCCCGCTCCTCCGAGTGCAGCAGCCGTGCTGGGCACGGGGCTGTGTCCCTGCCTCTGGCTGGCTCTGTGCAGCTGGCACAGCTGTGTCCATCTGTCCATCAGTCCATCCGTCCCTGTCCGCGCCCCGCGCTGCAGCCAGCGGTGGCAGGTGGCCAGCAGTGAGCGAGGACCTTCTGAGGAGCAGCTTGGTGGCTTCAGAGCCAAATGAAGTGTCTCTCACCTTTCAAAGAAATAGGAAAGACAGCAATTCCCTTCAAAATCGGTTCTGCAGGCTGGCTGCAGGATTTGGCTCACCTTAAAAGCTCAGGTTCTCGCACTGGAATGGGGTCCTGGTCCTTTCCCCTGGGACACAGCACAGTCCAGTGCCACCTGTGCTGGGACACTGCTGTGTGGCTTGCTGTCACCTGAGCCATGGGTGTAACATCCCCCAGTGCCTCAGTTTATCCTTCTCCATTCATGGTTGGTAAAAGTTCTTCAGCACCTGGATGTGTGCATTCCCGCAGTGGGGATGTGTAGGGCTGAGAAGGAGCAGATTTTACAGCCTGAGACAGAAAGGATCCAATTCCTTGCAGGTGCTAAAATTCATTTTACTCTACGTGCGAGTGAGACTCCTCTCTGCTGGGAATTAAGTTAATTCTTATCTGCACGGGGGTTTTTGCTGTGGCAATTCCATTGTGGGGTTATTTTGTACAAATTTCAACCCATTGATTTTTTTTTTTTTGCCTGGACCAAAATTATCTCGGCATCAGCTTCACCCAAGTTTAATGGAGATACACTAGGGAGAGGGAATGCTTTAGCCCGTTATCTTCCAGGAGAGGCACTGGCTGGATTTTCTCAGCTCCTTGCCAGGCAGAGCAGGGGCTGGCTTCTTGCATGTTTAAAATGATCCTAATAAACAAAGCCCTTCGTGCTGGGGGTCAGCCAGGGGGACAGCAGTGTGAGCGCACATTTCTTTCCCTCCCGTGCCTGGCGCTGCCGGGATTCTCGCGGAGCAGGAACGCTCTGTAGGGAAAAACAAACGCACACCTCAGCCTGCTGCCGAGCCCCGGCAGTGCCGGCAGTCCTGTGCCCGGCATGCATTATTCCTGAAATCAAAGGGGGAATCGGCAGCAGGAATGTTTAACTGGAGCCTGTGATCCTCAGGTGTGACACCGGCCCCGCCGCAATGAGATGCACAGTCATGCTCTCTCCCAGACGCAGGGTTAAAGATTTGCTTGGGGCCAGTCAATAGCACGCACTGAGTATCTTCCTCAAGAATGTGTCTGCTCTTTTCCTGCCTCCAAGTAGCAGCACTTGAGTCTCAGTCCCCTACTTGAATCACTGCACTATCTCCACTTCATCAGAAACCAGAGTCGAGTCTTTGATGATTGTTGTGACTCACGGTGTCACAGAACTACTTACCCTGTGATTTCAACTTTAATCACTGATCCACTATCTATAGAGCTGCCTGTGGAACAGTTCAAATTGTAATTATAGGAAGCTCATCTGCTGCAAGCCACAAAGCAGGCTTTACCATATGCCTTTAAAGGTGAACTGATGTCACGATGAAATAACTGTGTTTTGCTGCAGATTGATACCACTGGCTGGGAAGTTAACATACAGCATGAAAGCTGTGACATTTTGCAAGCCCCGCTATCGCTCCCTAAGTCATGTTAACCTAACATTCCCTGTTGTTTTACAAGGGATCTGCAGTAACTGGGAAGGGTCCTCAGCTGCCTAAGGGTGGGGAGGGGATGTGGTTCTGGGTGATGGAGCTGTGCAGTGCTACCTGTGTAACACAGGCTAAAGAATATCAAGGTGTGTTTCTCCTTTGCCCCTCACCTGACCTGAACATTTATTTTGATCTCTTTTTCCCTGCTTTGAAAGGTATTTCCTAATTTTCTTTTCTGGGGTTGCTGCTGTGCCCATCTCAGAAACCTTTTCCTAGGGGCTGTTTTCTGTCCCCCCTTTGCCCAAGCATTAAAAGCCCTGGCAAAGCTCTGCCCTGTGCTCATGGTTTCCCAGTCTACTCATGGGGATATTCATGGTCTGTAAAGCTCAGTTGTCATACTGGGAGGACATACAGGGCAGGACACAGGTGCAGGGAAGTGACTTGCCCAAAATCTTAATCGAAGTCCACACAAGGGTTTCTGCAGCACCTTACTCCCCAGAAACTCAGGAGAGAATTCCAGAAGCCTGAGCAAAATCACCTTGCTCTGAACACGTGCCATAGGAAGCATTATTTGCTTTCTCAACAGCGAGGTGGGAGCTGCAAGGCACAAGGCAGCAGAGAGCCCTCTTTTCCAGGGCTCTGTGAGGGAGGTGGGAATGGTCTCCCAGGCTTTTTCCAGCTGTGCAAAGCACAGAGTTCAGGCTGAGACCTCTCCTTGTTCCTTGTACCTGCAGCTCCCAGTGTGAAGAGGAGCAAAGTGGAGATGGCAGAGAGTTTTCTTTCAAATCCCTTCAAGAGGAGTGAGCAGTACTGAGCTGTCAGGGACGTGGTAGAGGTGGCTGCACCCTCATTCTTTGTTCACCTCCTTCTTCTTCCCAGATGTGGCTGCATTTCAGCAGTGACACATTTAAAGGGACATTTGGGAGCTGGAAGAATCTCTGTAAGCCCAGCCCAGCCATCTCTCAGTAGATTCTCTGTCTGTTCTCTAATTAAACTTTTGCCATGAAGCAGGGAAATGGGACCTGCAAGTCCAAAGTTGGCAACTCCTCCTGACTCCTCCAACTCTCTGCTGCTCTTTTCTCCTGCAACTGGCCACATAAAGATAAGTAAGGGAGATGGTTTTATTGCAAGCAGCTGGGGAAAATCACGTTGCTTCAGTTTCCATAAAATAGCCGAGCCTCAGCTTTTTTATCCTGCCCATTCGCACATCCACTATAAAAGGGACATCAGTTATAAACATTTCCTGTTTGTGCATACACTCTTCCAGTGCTTATGATGTATAGACTGACAAAAGGCTTAATGCTTTGAATATATAAAACACAAGGCCTGTGCAATGGAGGGTGACAGTTGCCCTTTAATGTTCTGCTTTTTAAAGATCAGGGTAGAGTTCAGAAAGCATAGTCATGAGGTTTAATGATTTAATGGGGACGACTGGGGAGCAAAAATAGTTACTACACCCTGGGGAAAAGTGGTTCCTCATACATATTACTTTAGCCTAATGGCCTATGAATGCTTCCTCTGTGGCATAGGAGGGTGTCACGGTACATAGACTCTATAATACTGAATGGGTTGATTAAATGCATATTAAACAATACTAAATTGGAAAAAAAAAAGGCGCCACCAACTGTATTTATTCTGTTCTTAGAAAATGTTGTTACTCATTCAATTTCATTTGTGATATTATTATAATTTTCCCCCCATTTCCTGCTCGTGGCAGAGCGAGGGAGCCAAGTGTAAACACCGCTGATGGATCGGCGCTGGCCGAGCTCTCGCCTCTCGCTGGATGGGGATGGGGAGAGGGGCTGGGCAGCCCCAGGGTGCTGGTGATGGCTTCAGGTGGCACCTTCTCAACGTGCCAGACAAAGCATTTCTCTGGCAAGTGGCTTTTTTCCTTTGCCCCCACGCCAGGGCAGCTCCCTGCCCTGCGCTCTGTGCGCCGCGCTCACCGCCCGCTCTTGGGCTGAGAGCTTTGCGTGTGCTCTGTGTAACCCAGCGTCACCTCCCTGGCGCCCCATAAACGCTGCTTTGGTCACCAAAGCCACGGCACAGCTGGCTCGAGGAGTGGGGTTGCTCATTCTGGTGGCACAGACGGGGCGAGGGCAGCCCTGGTCCGGCGGCGCTCTCACGCTTTGTTTGCGCCGCCTGCCCCGAGCTCGGCTCTGGTGTCCCCTGTCCCTGGAAATGTCAGTGCACACCCAGCTCCACGGGAGCCGCCTGGGACAGCGGCAGCAAGGGCAAACGAGTCCTTCGTAGGCAGTTTTTGAGCAAATGTAAACGCTCCCTGCACCAGCACTTCCCACTGTGTTTTTAGGACAAAAAGAGAAAAAAAGGACGTGAGCATTTGCTGTTGTTAATGCCTCCCTGTTCTGAATATCTGTGCAAATTCACCATTTCCGGACTGAGTATTTTTGTTGTCACAACCTGTTAATATTCTGTGAACTGCTAGAGATTAGAACAAATCTTATTAAGTCTGATATTTTTGGAAGTCACTGGACAGTTCTGCCCAGGTATTTCCATACCACAGCATCATCTTCTGTAGGATACGTGTTAATTATCACCTGTATTTCATCTCTGACATGTATATTCCCTCCCAAATCTTGTTACCTTGATGAATGAAGAATCTTCTTTTCTACAGCCCTTCCACCAACGTGCATTTGCTCTTTTCTTTTTCCTTTTTACTGCTTCAATCAGTTGCTTTATTCTGCACTTTGTAGTTTCAAACACAATTTACAGTTCGCCACACCGCAGAAGTAGCTGGAGCACTGAGCAACCCCAAATTAAAGGGAGAGGAAAAATTGCCTTTGTAATAAGAATGGCAGTAGGGTTGCAACCAGCAGAAATAATAATTTGTCTGGAGGAAAAACAGCAGTGGGAAGGTGTGAGTGGAGGTTGTGTGTGCCATCTGGGGCTGTAGGGTTTGTGGGACTCTCAGGGGCATCTTCTCCTCCTCTGTCGTTGAAGTCCTGCTGGTTTGACGAGAGCAGCGTTCAAATATTTGCTCACATCCCCTCTGTGAACTGCCCAATGTGTTCTGGGAGTATGTGAATACGAGAGCAAGGGTGTTTGAGGGAATTTAATGGGTTTGAAGTGACAGTGTCATAGGTTGTGGCTCCAGCCATGGCTCTCAGGTGTCCACATCTCTTTCAGGCCTGGTCCTAGAAACTTGCATTGTATCTCTCTTTTTTTGAGGTGGTTTTGAGCATAGAATGCCAGACTGGTTTGGGTTGGAAGGGATCAAAGATTATCTACTTCCAAACCCTGCCATGGGCAGGGACATCTCTCCCCCCCACTGAAAATTTAAAAAGGATTTTCTTTTCCTTTCCTTGGCTGGAAGCTTCTGTTCTCCAGACTCCTGAGCTCTCCCTGGTGATACTCCTGTGTCCTGGGCACCTGGTGGTGCTGAGGGAGGATCCTGAGCTGCAGGAAGAGCCTCCTTTACTGCCCGTGAAATTCCCTCCAACATAAACACCGAGCCCACAGCCAAGGAAAGGACCTTCTCTCCCCCTCCCAACAACTTATTATTGATGGAAACATTTTATAAATAAACATCTCTAGGTAACATATTCCATAAAATATCTAATTATAGATTATTGGATTGAACATTTCTTGCTTCAATTAAGTGATAGTTTTTTCCCCTCAGGAAGCCAGCTCAATGCTCTTTCTGGGGAAATTATGTGTATTTTTTCTATGTTCTATAGGCAGTGCCTTTTTATGTTGTTAATAAATAAACTACAGTGCAGGGCTTTACCCTAAGTAAAACTAATGGAGGTCAGGCTTTGGTTTTTTCTTTTTTATTTTCCTGATCAGATCTCTCCTGTCTGGTGGTCTGCAGTCTTGGTACAGTGAACTTGGTAAGGAAGGAAATGAAGGGAAAAGGGAATGAAGAAAAATGCAAAATGGCTTGGAGAGCTGCCCCCTTGTCCCTCCCCCAGAGCAGGTGCCTTTAGATATTAAAAAATTATTGAGAAAAAAAGCTGAAAGCCCAGGATTCAACACTAGTGTTGAATTTCAGCCCCATTCATCCTCTGGGCAGCTGTTGGGGGCTGTAGATCTGAGAGTTTGATTTGCATCACTGCCAAGTTGGCAGCATTTTCTCAAAAATTTGCCTTTAGCTCTGGGTCTGAACCCCCCCTGAAGTGTCTGGGCTTGGCTGGGTTTAATCCAGGGCTCAGGCCTTGCTTTAGATCTCCCAGCTCCAGAGAAGCCCAGAGGAGCCACCAAAGCTGTGGCTTTAGTGTTTCCTGAAGGAGATGCTGTAGGTCAGATATTCACCACCGCAGGGACCATCCTGAGCTGGGAGGGGCAGGATCATCCATGTCCAAATCCTGAGTGTCAGAGCAGGTCTCTGGCAGAGCATGGAAAACCAGGGGATGTCACTGAGCACGTGGTACCTACGAGCCACTCACTCTGTCCTGGAATCATTTCAGTTGGAAAAGATCTTTAATATCAAATTCAACCACTAACCCAGCACTGCCAAGGCCACCACTGAACCGTGTTCCTGGGGGCCACATCTTTTAAACCTTTGCAGGGATGGGGACCCCACCACTCCAAGGGCAGCCTGGGCCAATGCTTGGCAGCTTTCCACTGGAGACATTTTCCCATCCTTTCCGTGGGGAAGCTGCAGCTCAAGCTGAGCTGTCTGCAGGGACTTGAGACACGGCAGGCTGAGCTTGCAGGCTCCTCCTGGATTTGCATGGAGCCCTTGGGGTGGGCCAGCCTGGGATTTACCCCTTGGCCACCTTCAGAGCAGAGCAGTGGAGGTGGCAGGAAGGTTGAGAATGGCTCTGAGCTCTTCTGCACCCTCATCCCGAGCAGAAGGGGGGAAAACCCCAATCAGGGAGCTGCTCCCTCCTCTTGCTCCCTTACCTGCCATTTTAAACAAATGCAAATTAAAACCCTCCATCGGGTTGGTTCATTCCCTTCCTTCATGTAACTGATGTTATTGGATTTTTATGCAGCACATTACACCCTGAGCCATGTCTTCTACTATTTTGCTTTCAAATTGTATCTCCTGCCATTTGTGTCACATTTAAAATGCTAACAGTATAGAATGTCATTTACAGAATCGGGGCGTTTGCTGCGGAAAATTAATTTGACTTATTCCTTCTGCCTGTTCCTATCTCCAGGCCAATATTATGCTACTCATTCTACAAGAGTAATACTTAATGAATAGGACTATTAATAATGTCAAGGTCCATGGGGGTCTTATGGGTAACGGATAGGCGTAGACTGTAAGGGGGCAGTCACCTGACTTCGGTTAATGTTCCATGAAAATATCAGGCAGTGCAATGTAATTATGGAGCAGAGGATAGTAAAAAAGGCAGGGAACTTGGAGTTTCTTAAATATTTTTTCAAATTAGTCAGTGCTTTTTCGGTAATTTACCTGGAACCTTCGTCAGACCAGGTGTGAAAGCTGTTTAAAATTCCAAAGGGGAAAAAACCAACAACTGGGTATGTAATTCATAAAGAGGCAATAAGGCAGAGGAGTTTGCAGGGCTAGGCAGGAATTGTGTGTGTTTGGTGGGATGTGTCTGTGTGTGTGATTCCTATTTGCAGGAAACAGGAATGAGAGGAAAGCGGCTTTGCCTGTGGTTTGAGTTTGGTTTTTTTCCCCTGTAAATGTCTGGTGTTTAAAAAAAATTCAAAATCATTGGAGAAAACACAAAATTAACATTTATAATGGAAAAGAACTATGAGCAGAAGAAACAAAGCTCCTCTTCCTGCTATTTGTAGTGCTGCTAGCTGTGAAAACCCCAGGCAGGATGGGGTGACAGGATGGGCATGGCAGGGCAGTGCTCGTTCTTCTCCCCTTCTGTAAAATTCGGCCCTGATTTCCAAAGAGCAGCTGAAAAGTGTGAAAAGCATTGGTGCTGTGCAGCAAAATCACCTCGAGTCCACTGCCATCCTTTCCCAGGGAGTTAAATGTTTCCAGAGGCTGTCTGGGGGCTGAAATGGCATTGGAGAAACAGAGCTGGAGAGCAAGCACCAGGAGATGACGCTGGCAGAGATTTGGGGTTCTGTTTCCCACGCCTGGTGTCCCAGGAGCTGCTGGTGCCTCGCACACGGCCCAGGAAACCTCTCCCACCTCTGTCCAGAAGTGACCCTGAGGAGATGCTGTGCCTGGCTGTGGCACCTGCAGGACAGAGACCTCACGGGATGGAGAGGTGATCTCGGGGTTTTTGACCTCAAGATGTTTCTCTGTCCCGTGGTTGATGGGACTGTTGCCAGCACACACATGGAACAGGAACTTTCCCATAACTGAGCCTTGGCCAAGCTGAGTGCAGCACGTTGGGCTCCCCCTTGGTTCCTCCTACTCCTCCTCATCCCCTTGCTGTTATTTTTTCCCCTCGAAGAAGCTTTATTCATTTCTGAGCGTGCCTTAATCCCGGCAGCATTAGGCAGCCCCAGCGCGGCTCTGTGCCTCACTAATTCCCACTATTAGGCCACCTGCTGGCACCTCCCGAACGGAGCCGGGTCCTGTCACAGCTCGCCATGAATAAACATGAAAGAGACAAATGAGGCAGGGCTGTGGCAGCTCCACAGCCGCAATTCCAGAGGCAGGGCTCCCAAAGGCAGCGCTCCACAGCCCTGCCACGCTCCAGGGGCTCCCAGGTGTGGTGGCAGCTCCCCGGGGCTGCTTTGGGGCTCTTGGTTCGGCTGCAGAGCCTGGGCTCCTCTTCCCAGCACCCAGGAGCCCCAAACCGGAGCCGCGTTGGCATGGCCACGCTCGGATTGGCAAAGTGAACGTGTTCTCCTGAAGCATTTTGGAGGTCCTGCAGGGTAAAGGCTGATCAGCGTTTCCCAGAACACGCCAGC
Source organism: Nicator chloris (assembly GCA_013400495.1). Lineage (NCBI taxonomy): Eukaryota > Metazoa > Chordata > Aves > Passeriformes > Pycnonotidae > Nicator > Nicator chloris. The sequence continues at coordinate 189,480 of WAAE01014003.1, read as the reverse complement.
TCCACATCCAAAGGGACTCAGGTCTCCTCTCTTCCACTCTGGTCAACATTTAGGGCATGAGGGACTAGCTCAGCTGAAGGAAGGACCTGGAGAGGGATGGGGCAAAAAATTGTAACTGCTTCTTCCTTCCTTTTTTTTTTCTGTTAAATTTCTTTCAATCAGAAAACTTAATGTGGGACCAAATATTGAAGTCTTTTTAATGGTTCTTTGCAGGATGTTGGTGGTTTTAGTGTTGATTTATTAAAACAAACAAACAAAACCCAGTGGAAAAACATAACCTACAAAACAAACAAATGAAGGCCAAACGAAACTCGCCAAATATTGACTGAAAATTGAAATGAAGTTTACTTTGAAACTTTCCTATGGTTGAAAAGCCTCCTTTTTGTGACACAGGTCTGGGAGGAAGGAAACTGAGTGAAGAATTGGGTATCCAGGGATTTCTCTTAAACCTGCTCTGCTTTATTAGACAAACCAGCTGATTTCCCTAAGGTTTCCCCTCCACTCAGGATGACTGATGAGTGTAACAAGCCTTGTGTGTACATTCTTAAGGGGCATCCCTGCTTTTTTTCCTATTCCACTTCAAAATGGGCACCCAGGTGTAGAATGAAGGCTGGGCTGGGCTGCTGGAAGTGTTGGGAGCAGCAGCGTGGCACGAGCAGCCAGCCAGGGTGTGTAGGTGAATGCTCTAAATCCCTGGATCACAGAAGCTCAGGGGCCATATCCACAAACCAACACAGCTCCTTTCCCTTCGACCCCCATCTTCTCCTGCCACTCTTTGATTTCTCCTCTTGCCTCAGATTTACAGCTACCTTGTCCAAATATATTACAGGAAATAAAGGATAAAATGCTTTAAAATCCTACCTTCCCAAGCCAGAGAACAGGCTTGGGTGAAAATAAACGAGCTGGTTTGTTATATTGCTCAGCCTCTGTCACGTGAAGGTGAGGCCTCCTTTTTTATTATTATTATTTTTTATTGCCACCCATTTGCCTTCATTATAATTTATTTGTTAATCCATGCTCCAGCTCATGAATTTTGCATTTGGGGAGGTGGAGGGAAAGGGGAGGGGGATTCAAAGCACCAAAAAAGATGCTGGCCCACTTAAAGTTGAAGGACACAGTTGGAGGGCAGGGCTGCCTCCCTGGCCTTCCATCATCCTTTTAAAAAGGCAAATATGCAGTCAGCAAAAAGAGAAAAAGAGGGGGGGAAAAAAGCCTAAAGACCTCCCAATTAATAATTACTCTGATGGCCTCAGTGGGATTCAGAACCTCACAGGTCAGAGAGGACAAATTCCAACCCCCTTTTCCTGAGCTCTTCTCCTCAGGTGAGCTGATGGCTTCACTGCTGTGCTTCCATGTCCCCCATGCCAAGTTTCCTTCCTTCCTTTTCAGTTTTTTTTTTTTTTTATGAGGCATCCTGAGTGTAAAAAATATGGCCTGCCTTTATGGTGCTCCAGCACGAATGAAGCTATAAAATTATGAACAGTTTTTATGATGGCTATTCAGGGGATGCTTTTATATTGATGGTGCACATGCTGTATCTATCTTTTTCCCCCCTTTCTTTTTTGCGTCCCTCCTTTTCCCTGGAAAAGATGGCAGGATATGTGTGGAGGGGGAAAGCTCAGGTGGGGGGGGGGGGCCCTGTGTAACTATTTTTCATGCATTTAATATATTAATTATCTGGTAAATGCTCCCTGGGCTGTGCTTGGGATGCCGAAGAATGACAGCTTTTCAGCGAAGCTCCAAAGGCAGCCCATCAGCCCTCAGTGTATTATGTCGGAGAGGTCAGGGTGGGGTTAATGTAACTTTTTATTTGCTGATTTTTCATAGATGGGAGCAAAGCTGGTAAGGGGAAAAAGAGAGAGAGAGAGGCTGAAAAGAAGGTGCAAAAAGAGCAGGGATGATGGCAAGTCTGTTACAGCCCCCTCCTGCCTCCCCGCCCGCTCCAGAGGTTGATTATGCAGAGCAGGGAGGTGCTCACAGCCTTCTCGGGATCCTCCTTCTCCAGGGCAGGAAAGGGGACAGAATTCTGCCAGGGGAAAGTCTGTCTGAGAGACAGCAACAATGAGAAACCCCACGTGCAGTAACTGAACTCAAAATCTGTCCTCACTGGAAAGAGGGAGGTCCAGGCAAAAATAAAGGAGTAGGAGATTTTGGCTGCTCAGGGGTCCTTAAAGCCAAAGGTGAATCTGAAGTGGCTGTCAGGGGATCCTGCTCCACTGGATTTTTGCCTCTGAGAGGGTGATGGTCTTGGCTCCAGTGGTACCTGCAGGGACCTGGAGCCCTCTGAGGACAATTGCTCCTTGTGGCCCTGTGCCCTTCCCTGCCCTCCTGCCCTGAGGTCTGGGGCAGCCCTGCTCTGACAGCTGCCTGGATCCAGTATTGATCTCGGAGGTAATAGGGGTTTAATTCTCATTTAAGAGGCCTGTAAATGATCTCAGGAAAGACACTTACAAAAAAACTAATAATCCTATCTCAACCAAGGTGCACAAGCTAAAGAAATTTGAAACCATTTAAATCAGAAATTCTCTAGCAGAGTCTGCTGTGGCTGAGCAGGAGGGTCTGTGTAGCTTCAGCATCTGCCCTGCCAGGCAGAGGAAGCTGCACACACAGTGTGGTGTTGCTGCATTTCAGCTAATAGAAATAATCCTAGTGTTGCATACACTTGGGTTAAAAGTATATTTTGTGCCCGCAATATCCATTTGAATGAGGGGCGTGTGGAGGAAGGGAGTGTTCCTGCGTGTGCATTTACCCAGCACTGCTCCCATTACATTTGAATTGAGTACAATACATCCCACTGAGTGTAATTACCACAGCTTTGTTCTTCTGGTTTTTCCATATTTTAACGCTCCAAACAATCCTAAACAAGTAGGATTGGGTTGTGTCCTGTTCTTTGGGAAACTGAGCTGGTCTTGATCACCCTCTCCTCGTAGCCCTGGGCTGTGGGGGCCCACAAAGAAGAGATGGTTGTTAGTCACATCCACTGCAGCAACTTTTGTCTGTGTCACCAAGACAGGGATTTATTTTTCATGTATGGCTTTAACTGGGAGCCTTTCCTAGTGGCCTACAGCCTCCCAAACAAGGTTGGTGGTTCAAGAGTGGATTATTGTAACCCTTCTCCAATGAGCTGCTGATGTAAAATGGGCCTGAACCAAAAGTCTCATCTCAAAGCTTTCTCCCAAGTTATGGAAGGGTTGGAATTCTAAGGCAAAAGGTCTCATAAATGGGTTTTGCTGTGCAGCTCAAGCTGTGGGTGTTGGAGGATGGAGAGCAGAAATTATGTGGAGTAAAGGGTATGAAAAATCAGTGGCTGGAGCCCATGACCTAAAGTGCTCTGAACCGGTGGGAAATTCCCTCTTAGATTTGGAGTGTCAGTACCTTGCAGAGGGCCACAAGGAGCTGTCAGCCTTTCTCCTGTGATATCTTCTCTGCACAGAGCTTGGGCACAGTGCTCAGCTTCCTTGGGTCTCCCAGCTCCATCCCAAGGCCCTTCTTGCCTGGACTTTGGCTGGATCCACCCCTTTGACAGGGACAGCCCAGGGAGAGGTGCTGCTCTAATAACCACAGCTCAGGACGCTCCCAGCTGGCTTCCTCCCACATTCTGCAGGAGAAATTACATTCTGTATTATATATTTTCATGTTAATATTTCACATTTCAGAAATGTAAAATAAATAGAGCAGCAGTTGGCAGGTAATACAGGGCACACATAGAAACTTCAATAGGAACCTATAAAAAATTACAGTAACAGTGTGAACTTCTCTTGGCTGGCAGAAATTGTTTCTGTCAATATTTTTAATTTCAGCTCCTGGAAGTGCAGCCTGACTGGGTTGGAGAGCTGATGGTTATTAGCAAACTGATAAGCTTACTCTGCAGCCAGATATCCGAGCACAGAAATGCTGGTGGAGCTTTCTGCATGATTTTCTGGGAAAACTTTTGCACATTTTAGAGTCACCTTACTGACCAATTTATTTACAGCTAAGAAACATGCTTAGATAATTGTGTTTTATTGCAAAGTAATGGTATCTAGAAAGTAAAGTGAAAGATAAAAAGCTGGATCTTCAAACTGCCAGAGGTCTCTCCCTTTATTTTCTTGAGGTGTCTGTCCCTTCCGAGCCCTCCAAAAGCTTGCTGTGGGAAGCCCTTACATGTTTTACTGAGTTGAGTATAAACAGAACAGTTTAAAAATCTATTTCACAAAATGATGCCTTTACTATTTATGGGCTGATGTCAGTGCTAAAACCCTGAAATGGACTGGAACCATAACTGAGGCCGAGTGACCTTTCCCCGTTCTGCTTCAGTAACTGCATCCACAGGGAAGAGCAGCTGAAACATCAGAGCTCAGCTTTGTTCCTCAAAGCTCTGGACATTTCATTCAGGTGCAGAAATGGGAAGCGACAGGACATGCCCCTGATTTTGGTTATTTTCTTTGCCTCCGGCTATTGTTTCCTTCCAGCAATTCCATGTGGCAGGAAATCTGTTTGTTCTCTGTCCATCCGTGCCAAAACCATCCTGAGCTGGGATCCAAAATCCTCCTTGGTTCTCCAAAGGAAGATCTATGCCACTGCCAAGCCTTAGCAAGGTCGGCAGTGCTGCAGCACCAGGAGCTGAGCAAGGATTTATGTTCCCAGCACAGAGAAGGAAAATCGGGGCAGGCTGAGAGCAGCTTCCCCCATGGTCTGTGCAGCAGCTGCACAGGAGGCTCGAGGTGTTGTGGTATCTACTGCTATTGCTGTGATGAGAGGGCTGTGAGTTAGACAGCTTTAACTCCAGCTTCAGGTGCTGTACAGGTGTCAGTAAAACTCCTGGTAAGGTTGGAGGTCTAAAGAAGTCTGGATATAAACTGCTCTTCCATGGAGAAGTGAGGGCGAGGAGCTGCCTGATGTGTTGGTTGTAGACTCTGGCAAAGGCCCTGTGGCTGTCTCAGGTGTCTGTGCCCACCTCCACCAACCATTAAACCAGGGATGGGCTGCACTGACTGCTTCGAATTTAGTCAGGTGCTTTGGCTGAGATCAAAGCGGGGTCATTGTGGCAGCTGCCAAAACAGATCAGCTAAAACAGCAGGGAGACACAGAGCAGGTCCCCTCTGCTTTCTCCTGGCATTGTGGCATTGTAGGATCAGTCTGGGGGGGAACTGAAATCCCCTGGAAAGGGGAACCCTCTCAGGGCAGCCCATGGGGAGCTGGTTCCCTGCTGGGGGTGCAGGGGGCAGCTCTGGGGTGTCACAGCCCGGCTGCCCTGGAGCAGCTGACAGCCACCACCAGCTCAGCCACGGGAGGAGTGCTGGACCGAGAGCTCTGACCTCATAAAACTGGATTGGAAATGCAGGCATGATTAACTTGCCATAGATTTATGTGGAATTAGTATGTGTTTCAACACTGGGGTTATAAATACAGGTTGCCCTCATCTAACCAGCCGGGCTTTACATAATTTCAGAAGAGTCCTCACAATGGCAGCTTTAAAATGACAAAGGAGGGAAGGAAGAGCTGAACATGGCAGGTTCTGTATTAACTGCACCCCAAATCCTGCAGGAGGCTGAGGGGAGGGTGAGAGGATGTCAGTGCTGAGCACACCCTGTTCCACACGGTGCAGCTCAACTGCAGGGGCTGACACCAGGCTGGCCACCACTGGAGAAGCTGTGGCTTCACACCTGGAAGTGTCCAAGGCCAGGTTGGATGGGGCTTGGAGCAATTTGGGATAGTGGAAGGTGCCCCTACCCATGGCAGGGGTTGGACTCTGTGACCTGTGCAGGTCCCTTCCAACACAAACCCCTCTATGATTCTGCAAATCACTGCTGAGGGCCGTGGGCTGCAGAGGAAGGTGCTACAGAGGGGAGGCTCAGGTCTCCTCACTGTCTGGCTCACAGGCCAGCACTGCTTTCCTTTTCCAAATAATCTTCAGCCTTAGAAGAATCATCCTTGGCATCCCCACACGACAGGTTGCCTCTCTGCAGAAGCTTTGTCTTGTGGTATGTTCAGGGGATGGTCCAAAAGCTGCCTTAGCTCTGGCTTGTGCTGCTCCTGCAGCCACGTGCCAGGACAGACCCGCTCAGAGCAGGAGCAGAGGGTCAGGCTGGAGGGGGAACGGTGCTGCTGGTCACAGGAATGGTCACAGGGACGTGGGCACCCGGGAGGGTTTCTCTGTTTTCCTCTCTTTCTTTCAGGTAGTGATTTTAGAGCTTCTGAATCTCCCAGTAACTCATGTTTTAGGGCGAGTGCCAACCATCCAGACGAGCTGCGGATGAAGGATCTATTTTTGCTTTAGCATATTTTTAACCTCTTCTCTTTGTTGTTCCAAATGCATTCACGCCAGATTTAAAAAACAAACCCCCCAAGGTGCCCGGTGAGACTTTTCCATTTGTTAATACCTGAAAGAAGCCTGCTGTGATACAGGGACCCTCTTGTTCTCTTGGGATAAGTTACCTGGGGAGCTGGGCAGGGATGTGGCTGTCACCTGCCACCACGTGTGCTGTCACCTGCCACCTCGTGTGCCCTCCCCTCGTCCCCCCTGGGCCAGGCTGCTCTCTGCCCCTCCTGGGGAGGGAGGCCAGCTACATCCCCCCAGCTAAAGGACCTGCAAGAACATCATTTAAAATTCTAATTGCTACAATACAGAGCTTTCTAACCTGTTCACAATTTGTGGCAGAGCAGACTCAGCTCTGGAGTGTTGGTTTTGCTCTTTCACAGCACCCTGAGCTGCAAGAAATCTGAATATCGGTCTGGGGATGTCTTTATAAACCCTTATTTTTTCTTGAGCACTCAAAAAATATTTTTCAGGTATAATATTAATGTATCTATCATATAGTGCACGTGGAGCTTCCTTCAGTGTGTATGTTGGTGTATGAAAAGCTTGTACTGTGAATATATAGAATATTCTAGGCCTTGATTGTCTCCTACGTGTCACAGCCTGAGCAGAGCAATTTGACTCTGTTAGGATATCTGTTGGTGAAATTACCATTAGGGATGGAGTGTGGGCTTAATTTTTTCATTATTTACGTTGCCTACACTGTGACTCAGTTATGTAACCAGAGATGTCACTGGGATTTCTGTGTGCTCCTTGTTTAAATCCAAGCAAACACCAGCATCGCCCCCACCAGTGCCCTGAACCCGCAGCTCCTGAGAGCTGCGGGGAGCAGGGAGGTGAGGGGGGGAGAGGAGTGGTCACTAAAATCCAGACTATTACTGAAAATAATCAGGAGCAGTTGGCAACCCTGCTCCTGCATATTCGCCAAGTGCTCGGTGATTCAGCCCCTCTCCATTTTCAGGCCAGCGCGGCCGTCACTCTGAATTATTTTCAGTGAGCACTTCTATATCTCATGTCAGTTCCCAGTTCGAACCCATCACCGAGTGTCGAGGCTGCGACGTGCCGTCCATGCCGATGAGCAGCCCCCCTCCTCTGCTTTGCTATTAACCTTTCCTTTTACCAGAGTTACCCCTTTGTCCTGCTGCAGTTTGCAGTGCCTGATAGAAGCAGCTGCCTGTGGCCAAACGAACATCACATTTACATTTTCTTTCTTGAACCGAGGACTGAGACGCGGAATTGCAGTAAATGATCTCCCCTTTCTCTTTTTTTGCCTCCCCCCCCCCAATCGTCTTTAATGCATTGCCTAGAAATCTATTTCTTATCTAATTTTACTGGATGGATCAACAGGGCTGAGAATGTAACCCTTTGTCATCTATGGAAATCTTTTTATCCCATAAAAATGATTAGATTTGATGCAATTAGGATTATGAGGAGGTGGGGGGAGCCTGAGACACTGTGCCTTGTCTACTGCTGGCTGCTGACACATTAACAGCCTGTTTATTAACTGCTTTACATTTGGGCTACGAGCAGTGCATTCTTATTCCTGATAAGCCCAGCACGTGGCCGATAGGAAACGGGAGCCTCACTTTTTCGGCTGGCCCCCTCCCACCTTTCTGCATATGAATCCAGGAGGAGGGATTCCACTGGAAACAAAACCTCTGCAGCGGGAGAAATGCACATTTCCATTCGCCACTTCTCCGAGTGTGGCTGGTGCTCGCGTCTGCTGTAGCAGGGATGTGTGACACCGGAGCCGCTCCTCTCCCCCTGCCCACTTTGAGCATCGTAGGATGGTTTGGGTTGAAAGGGTCTTTCAAGACCATCTGGTTCCAACCTCCTGCCACGGGCAGGGACACCTTCCACTCCACCAGGTTGTTCGTTCCTTTGGATGGGCCTGAGGGGGTTTGCACCAGATGCAAACATTTGTGTGTTCTGTTCCTCATTCCCAGAGCTGGGCTGAGCTCCTCATCCTCTTCTACCAGTGTGACTCTGCTATGCCTTCAGCTCGGACCTGTTCTGGGGGGAATTAATTTTGTGACATAATCTGCGACGTTTTTTTCTCTCTGATGCTACCAGAGAGAGAATATGCATGGGTTATGTCCCAAAACATTCACAAGCACCCCTTCCACACCCCTTTGGCTGCCTGTGTCCCTCCCCTGAGCTGACAGAAAGTGTGCAGGGCTCTGACTTGGCACAGACACCAGTGGGTGCCTCAGCACCCAGGGCAGGATGGCATTGGGACAGGGCAAGACAAGGGTTCCACGGGAAAACCCAGGGAGGCTCACGCTGAGCTCAGGGAGATGTTTTTATACCACTAAATGTCCCTCTGTGTGCTGATCTCAGTTCCTGCTGCCCTCCCTGGCCCTGGAGCTGCACAGGCTCTGAGGGGCACCCGTGCACATCCTCCTGTTACACTCCTTTACCAGCAGCTTCTCAAAGGTTGCTCCTCTGTCTTCACAGGAGGCAGATTTATTCCTCAGCTTCCCTGTTTGTGAATAACAACTTCTGGCTGGGAGAGAACAGGATCTGACTGAGTGATACAGACTCAGACAAAAATTTTACATAAAAACAAAGGAACAAATTTACTGCAGGTCCCAGAAATTGATAAAACAATGCTAAATAAATCTGATATTGCACAAACTTTGTGTGTAGGTTTCCCCTGTGAGCAGCATCTCCCTGTGAGAGGCACAAAGCTCTGTGCAGAGGCTAAAGCGCTTCTCTGACACCAGTCAAAGGCCAAAATCCAGCCTTTGTTTCTCTTGATTGCCAGCACAGTGAGAATATTTAATTTCCAAACCTCCCTGTGCTACTTAATAGCAATTTTCCCTGGTTTTGTGTGCAGATCACAAACATGAGGGCATCACTCCCCAGCCCACTCCTCTCTGCCTGTGCTGGTCATCTGCCTTTAATTGTGATCTGTTTCATGGCTTTAAGTGTCTAAAAATAACTTCAGAAATAAGTTTAAGGCCAGCAGCTGCACACACCCCTCTGTGTCACGCTGTGCCCGCCGTGACAATGGGATCCCAGCAGTTGGCAGGGCCCTGCTGTGGGGATGCCAGCGTGGGGACAGCTGCTGAGCCGGGCTGGCAGCGCCCGTGCCAGGGCTGGGGACATTCCTGCTGCAGCCTGCCAGGGAAACACGGCGTCACAGTTCAGTCCTTGCAAGGGTTTGGTTTAAAACTGTTCTTGTTTAACAATTTCCCTTTAAAACTTGGCTTCGGGGAGATTTGCCAGCCCAAAGCTCTGTCTGTCCCAAGCCTGAATGGGTCTGTGTGTCTCATGCTGAGGTTTTGCGGTGTTCTAGTGGCAGAAGAGGACACAGATGACTTTTAGCCTAGCAAAGGAGGTGCAATATTGGCTATTGCCTTTTTGTCAATGACTAGAGGAAAGTGAGGCCGGCTCAGCTCCTTCCTGCTGTGGGAGTACAACCATCCCCAGCATTTTGTGTTAACTGGGATAAGGCTTGTGCACTACAGGTTAAGCCTGGTTCATGATCAATTCTCCTTTCTCTTCTCTCCTCCTCTCTCTTCTTCCTTTCTTGTGTTTTTTCCCTGTGAACTGGAGAGGTTGGACAGTGGTGAATCTCCCCCGTTCCCCTGAACTGAAGGCAGGGAGCCCAGCAGCCTTTGTGAGCACCGAGGCAGTGACCTTGCTCAGGCTCCAGCATCCCTGCATCCCAGCAAAGCCGTGGGCTGGGGGCTGAGCGTGTGGAGGAGCTGATGTTTATTAGCCTTCCTCCTGGAGAGAGAAACAGCCCCTCATTCCCAGGAGCAGAGCAGTGTCCCCTGGCAGGCAGTGACCGAGACCTCAGCAACTTGAGCACGGGGGCACGTTTGGTGATTTACAACTCCCAGGCAGCCCCGGCAGCGCTTCCACAGCCACTCCTTGTGCTCCAGATAGATAAGCCCAAATCCCTCATTTGAAATGCCAGCAGCAAGACCCTTGAAGAGTTTATGCAAGGTCTTCCCATCTCTCCTGCTCTGCTGCAGCTCCCTTCCCTCCAGGGAAGGTGAAGGCCCGGCCTAAAGACACCTCAGGTTCTAAATGTGCCAATGTTGTGCCTCCCCCCTTGACTTCCAATTGAAAAAGATTACAAATAATGTTAAATAATATAGTTTATAACCTCAGGGCTGTTTTCAAACGCGTATAGACCAGTTGTCAACAGGCAGAGAGGAAGGGAAGGGAAATTATAGGCTGCACAAAAGAGGAAAGTAAAAGTGAAAGCTCCATAAAAGAAAGTGGAACTATTATGGAGCAAAATGCCAACTCATTACAAAACAGCCAAATAAGAGAGAAATACAGCTTTACCCGTAATAGCAGTTTACAAGGGAACATTGTATTGCAACATAACGGTGGTGCTATAATTTGCTCTAACAACTCCAATTATGCCTTTTATTGATTTGGCAACACATTTAATAGGAGTAGCCACACCTCTTGTGTTACAAATCATTAAAGGTGTTGAACAGTGTAATTTTAAAATTGTCCTTCTCCTACAGATGTCAGTGTGACAGCATAATTTCCCCTGATTTCTGCTATGTAAACAGTGCGTTACAGTAATTTCCCCCTTACAAAGCAGAAATGTTGTCAGCCTGGGGTTTTTTGTGCAGAAACATCCATTTAATATTTTTCCCCCAGTCTACTCTCCTAATTGCTGGGTTTTTTTCCCTTTTTCCTCTTTCTGTCTTTTTTTTTTTTAACTTATCTTTGGAAGATAAACATGCTGATCTGCCATCTTCTACAGCAACCTTAATTGGTACTTAAATCTTCAATATGCACTTAATATCAGGGAGGTAAAACCCTTTTAGTTCAATCCTGTTCCACTTCACTCAAGTAGTGTTTCAGAGCTGGTTAAGAGTTGTGTATCTCCTGGTAGCAATTTTGACAGGTGATCCCAATTCCAGCACCGGTTTCCTTGCAAAACTCAAAGCGTCAAGGAAACAAATCCAAACTTTTTAGTTTTTATATTCTTTGCCACAAAGGGTCTAAATTTTGTGTAGGAATTGAGAAGAATCCCCTCTTATGCTCAAGTGGAAGGAGATGGAATGTGATGGTCTTTAGGTCCCTTCCAACCCAAACCAGGATTCTATGATTCACAAGAAGCATTTGGAGAGACACAAGGGGCTCAGCCACCAGCTCTGCCTTCCCGAGACCCAGAACAAAATCTTGGTTTTAGGAAAAGCAGGACAAGGGATACCACAAGCCACTGCTGAAAAGCCAAAGTGGTGTTTAGTGTGCTGGCAGAGGGGTGCTTTGAGGGTCTGGCTGTGCCTTGCAGGGCCCTTTTCCACTGCCCTTTGCTCCTGGAGCGTGGCGTGATCCAGGAGGTGGCTCCAGCCCATCATTCCCAAGGCAGGGCTCGCAGGGACCCGGCAGACAAAGAATGTGTTTCCCCTCTCTCTTCAAGCACATGCAGGCGCTGACGTGTGTAAATGAACCTGACAAGCTCTTTGAAAAACAAATAGAGGCCACCAACCAAGCTTTTGGCACGCCAACACGCCACATGTTTACACCAAAAGTGCCACGCTGCCCTGTGTGCCCGCTCCCAGCGCCTGGCCCCGGGCAGCCCGTCTGCATTTGTCTGGCTCCAGCAAACTGTCTCATTAACAGCTGTGTGGGGAAGCGGGAGGGGGCCAGCCGAGGAGGGATGAAAATCCCCCAAGCCTGAGGAGGGTGACATTTTTCACGCCGAAGTGGGTAAAGCAGCTCCGTGTCCCGCTGCCAGCGCTGACCCCCGGCCCTGCCCATCTGGCAGCCCCAGAACAAAGCGCGGTGAGCCGGCACCAGGGATGGGCAGCCGGGGCTGCCAGAGGCTCTCCGGGGCGCTTCACACCCACGTGTGTGCCAGACAGAGCTGCCAGGCTCTGCCCTTCCCCACCTTTGGACGTGGATTTGGGTTCAGGCAGGTGTGTGTGAGGGAACACCCCGGTGCTGAGGGCTGTGCCTGTGCGAGAGATGTCCCAGCAGCTGGGCAAGGGTCCTGCAGGCACCACCGCTGTGAGGGGACAAACCCTCAGCCACGGGGCTCGCTCTGCTGTCCCCAGGTGTGGCTGTGCAGGGCTGGCTGGGTGCCCCCAGCTCGGCACAGAGAAGGTTTTGGTTCTGGGCCAGGGCAGCCGTGTGTGGGGCTGGGACACCGGGCACGGAAACTCTTCCACATCTGCAAGGCTTTGCAGCCAAGAGGGCTGGATTGCAGCAGGCACTGCCAAGCAATCTGCAGGTGCATGGAGGAAAACAATGCTGTCGTTTGCCAAACAAAGTCCCTGGAATTGCCGCCCGTGCCTCGTGCTTGTGTATTAAAGCGGAAGCCAGAGCTTCGACTCCAATGAAATCTGGGCAAATAATTAACTAAGAGTGACTTTATTGGATTAATTTAAGCTTGTTTGTGGAAATTTGGTGAGCCAAAGCCACTCTCGGTTTTCTCAGATGTGTAAACACGTTTCTAAACAACTCCTGGGAGAGAGCTGGGGCAGCAGTGGAGCATCACGTGTGGGTCACGGTGACCCTTCCAGGGGACCGGAGCAGGGTCAGGTTTCTGGCACCAGCACCACATTTCCGTCGATTAAAAACAGCTCTTTCCCAAAAGTTCTCCACAGATCCTTGCACAAAAAGCCTGCTCAGGCAAATGTGCATGGGGGAAAGGACTGGGGGAAAAGGGTGAGCGAGGACTGGAGGAAACTTGGACGAGGAGGTCCAAGGTGTGAGTGCAGCAGGAGGGGACGACAGGGACAGCCACAGGGACATCGTGTGTGCTGCCATCTCATCCCTGTGCTTCCGGAGAGCCTTGGCTCATCCCAGCATTCCATACGAGTGGAAAACCAGCTGAGCCTCTGGCTGCTGAGCCTGCTGCAGGTGAAGGAGCTGGAGGAGGGAGCGCTGTGTTTTGAGCTAAAAGCACAGGAGCTGTGGAGCTGCCTGGTGGATCTGGCGAGGGGTATGGGGAGCGGGGCACTGAGCAGATGAATAATTTTCCAGGGAACGCAGTGGCAAAATTAAAACATAGCTCTCCGAAGGCATTCAACTATTGCTTCTTCCAAGAAGTTTGGCTGTGCTAAAAAAGCCGAATACAATGGGCTTTCACCCCTTTTAGCGAACAACACGTGCGGCCCCCGGGGCCCCGCGGTGGCTTTGTGAGGCAGAGCCGGCCGGGTCCTGCAGGGACAGACGTGGGAAACAGGGAAACGGCAGCCTGGCTGTGCCGGGACTGGGCTGACGTGGGGCTCCGAGCAGGATTTAACTCCCAGCTTTTCTGGGAAGGAAATTTGTTTTGCTAGAACTAATCATTCGCATGCATTTTTCATTAGTGTTATTATCCCAAAGAAAGGCTGCGGTAAAGCACTCAGATATTTGTTACCTCTGGGGGAATTTTACAAAGGGAGGAGGAAGGAGGGGAGCGGAGCTGAATGGCAGCTCCTGTTGGTATTCTGGTGTGGTGCCTCCAAACTGATCTTCCCAATCAGTTCAGACTTAATGCCAAAGCCTGCTCAAATATACAAATCATATGGAAACATTTCGGAGGCTTTACATAGCTTGGTTTGCCTAAGTCATCTCTGGATGGAAATTGGGAATCATTTTGCTCTTCCCGGTTTATGCAACTGCTAATAGTGAGAATTATTCCCTGTGCCAGGTCCCTGGGTGTTCCCCAGGTTGGTGTGGGATGTGCCAGGTGTGTGCAGGCCCAAAGGCAGGCTGGGGGTCTCTTCTGTGGCTGCTTTAAGGCCCCTTCCCACCCAAAACACCCTGTGATTCTGAGCATCTCTGGTCCCAGGGATGTGGGTGCTGAGTGAGGGGATTTGCGGTGGGGTGATGAACTGGAAGAACATGATCTGCTGGGTCTGGATATGGAATTCCCAGGGCTCAGGCACCACTGGCCTCCTGCAGCACTTTCTGCAGGTGCTGTGGAAACCTGAGCAGTGAAGGCTGCAGGGAGGTCCCCAGGAGGGGAGAGGAGGCGATGGATGCACAGCAGTTTCTCTATAAATATAGCACAGCAGAGATAATTTAAAAATAAGAAAAAAGTCTCTTGGCTTAGTGAGGAATCTGTACCTCAGCTTGGATATAAAACAAATTAACTGTGATGTAAACAGGAGGTTGAAGAGCCTACAGCTGTGATTGCTGGTGGAAGGATATCAAAAGTAGGGTGATTCCTCTTTCATAGTGATTTTGGTTCCATTTAAGTTGGAGATCAGATGCTCCCAAGTAAAGATATAAATTATAAAGGCACTAAACTTCAGTACCAATAAGCTCCCCAAATTTATTTGCATTTGTTATCTGGCAGTTTCATTTACAGTGAAGAAACTTTCACTGTGGATCAGATCTTTTTAATATTTCCTCATAACTTCCCAGTGACAATCAGTTTTTCCATTAGGGGAGATCAGACACATAAGTAATACTGAGAGAGCTACATGAATACCAAGTCATTCATTAGGAGCAATGCCACTGCCATGAATGCTGAGTGAATAGACTGTGAGGGGACACTGAAAATTAAAGGTTATTCTGGGTTCATTAACTTCTGCACTCCTTTCTAAAACAAAACCTTGGGTGAGAGCAGCCTTTGACTCCTAAACGGGATCTCCTTGTTCCCTAATTTAAAAAATATTAACATCATTTAACTGTTTCCCCTTTCTGCTTAATGTGTGCAAGAAAAGAAGTGTTTGAATTAATGTTGGTGGAAGTGACGAACAGACAGAACCGTGTGTGTGGACAGGGCTCTGCTTTGCTTCGTTTTGCTTTGACTTTCACATGATTTGCCCTAAATGCCCATCTTGGCTCTCGAACAAGGATCCTGGGCACCGTGTCCTAGTCCCTCACTTGACCTCCTGGAAGCATTTCAACCCAACCTACAGCACTGTGTAGGGGACAGCAGTCAGACTAATGCAGCCTTTAATATCCCATAATAGCTGGATAAGACGGCCTCAGTATTGAAATACAATGTTTTTCGCTGAAACACACTTTGTCTGCTCTCTGCTCTCACACTTAACCAAACAGGCAGAATCCCTCTCCTCGGAGCAGTGGATAAGGCTCTTTCCAGCAGTGTCTCTAAAGCCCTTGGTAATTCCTGGATGGAGATATGAGAGAGCAGCTCTCAGCAGCTCGCTCTAAAGCCAGCAATAATATTTCTTCCTTACAGAGTCTTATGTTCCTACTATTTTATTCTGATTTTCTGTTTGTGTGCACAGGCTGCCTTTAGTCAAACAAAAAAAGTGCTGTGGGACCAGCAGCAGTTTGTCTCTGCTGCAATCTCAGAGGCAGCAGATGCCACAGGGCTGCTCTGTGACCGTGGTGGGTGTTGGAGCCTGCAGAGAAAACGTCCTGTGCGTGGTCAGGGGGAGCAAACCGTTCCTATCCCAGCAGCACAACGTAGGTTTGCTTTCCTGGGCTGTTTTTTAAGGTTGGGTTGGAAGGGACCTTAAAGCTCATCTCATTCCCACCCTCCCACCGTGGTCTGGGGCGCTTTCCGCTATCCCAGGTTGCTCAGGGCCACATCCAACGTGGCCTCAGACACTTCTCCATTTGTCCTGTGACATTTCAAATGTCACTCATTTGTGAGTGATCCCTTGATAAGTGATGTGTGTTGGTTAAGGACCAGCAGGCAGAAATGGAGCTTTGTGTGTGGATTGTTACATGGGAGGAGCGACTGCACAGTCCAGCCCGTCATTGTTTCACTCATTTATTAATTCCCTCAAGTTCTTGGGTAATAACTGCAGTTGATTCCATCCCTTTGGTGATGGAGAAGAGGGATTGAGTCACCAGAGAGGAGCTTTAGTTTGGAGGTGAGGAGAAGAGGTCCTGTGTTTTTCCGGATTTTTTTGGTTTAGTTGTGCTCATTGCTGTGGTTGCAGAGCAGGAGTCAGTGAACTCCCTGGGCTGGTTTGCCTTTCTTATTCAGTCTCCACAGCTTAAACCTTGATTTAGGAAAGCTCCAGAGCTGTCTGCCTCCTCCTCCCTTCAGCAGAGTGTTAAGCAACCCCTAATTTCATGTGTCCACCCAGCCACCAGCTGGGAAAGCCCAAAACGCGGTGACCCGGACAAGGTCAGAGCTCCTTCCAAGCTGCATCCCACCATTCCCAAGGGTCTGGAAGCCTCTCCCACCTTCCTGGCATGCAGGTGGAGGAGCCCCCTGGCCAGCCCCGTCCCACGGCGTGGCTCCCACCTCACCCAGCACACGGAATTCCCGACTTCCCAAGCCACGGAGCTCCCGACTCTGCTGCGCGGCCGGGAGCGAGGCACAGCCGTGTCGGACTTTCGCTGCTGAGCCCGAATCCCTGTTCCTGCAGGGAAGGGGGAGAAGCCTCACGTCTCGTTTTATTTTTCCTCCCTTTCCCTGCACGAGTTAATCTGTTTAGCTCTTGAACCTGTGAGCAGGAGGAATTCTCAGCCAGCGACAATGGGAAGCTTCTGAGCTGGGGATGAGGGAGGTGGAGAGGAGAGAGGCTGGGGAAAACGTCTGGGAGGTGGGGCTGGCTGGCCAGATAAAATATCCTCCCGAATTTCGGGAAAATCGCGCTGATGGTGGAAGGCGAGAGGTTAAACCGAGGCAGCAAAGTTCGTGTCAGCCCTTTTTCTGATTTTTCCCTTCTCCAGCCGCCACCTCCTCTCCTCTGGTTTCTCCCCCGCCCCGCCGTACCGTACCCCCTCCCCGGCTGGGAAGAAGGAGGTTTGCTGTCTTTGTATTTTAACTGTAGCAAAAAGATTAAATTGTTTACGAGCTGCGAGCCCCGGCTGCCTGGATGAGCTGGGAGAGACAAAGATAGACAGTCTAATTCTCCGGTGTACTTTGTGCTTCCGTCCCCCTGCGCTGCCACTAATTCTTTTATCTGGCCCCAACACTCCAGGCATTATGTGCATTCATAAAAAAAAAAAAAAAAAAAAAGAAAA